>CAIGRB010013253.1:81756-104379 GCA_903798255.1 Fraxinus quadrangulata
ACTTATTTTGTTTAAACATTTATACTTCTTCATATTTAAAATTTAGATTGATTTCATCAATTTTGAAAAATCATCATATTCATCGAAGTTTTTAATTTCTCTCTTAGTACTTAATTTATCACAAATTATTCATTGAAAGAGAGATATATTTTTTTGAAGAAAATTTTGCACTTATATTGCATAAAATTTTCTTCTTTTCATATTGAAACTTTGATTGATCGAACTAAACTTATAAAATCATCATATTCGTCAATGTTTCTCATTTCTCTCTTAGTATTTAATTTATTACAATCATCCATTAAAAGAGATATGTTTTTTCTTGAGCAGATTTTTGAATTTACATTGTATCTATTTTTTCAACTTCTCATTGAAACACTTTGATTGATTGAATCTAATATTTGACTATCATATTCAACAAAAAATATCATCTAACACTTAAGCTACTATTTATTATTATTCATTGAAGTGTTAGCCTCTTCGTACTTAACTTGTTTATATTATTTATCAAGAGAGGTATTCCATTGTAAAATCACTTTGATAAAGTGTGGGTCGTGTTGAAGTTTCTTAAAGATCAATATTGTATAAGGATCGGTGCTCCTTGTTGTAAGTCACTGTATAGGTCATATTAAGGTCGTGAAAGCTCAATAGTGGGTCGTGTTGAGATCCCGTAAAGCTCAATATTGTATAAGGATCGATGCTCATTGTTTGTAAGTCACTGGAAACGTTGTAAAGAGTTGGATTGCACCATAAGTCAATCAATATAGTGAAAATGCCTTACTCATGTCGGAAAGCTCGATAACAAATGGCATAGATCATTGTTTTGGATCAAACCTCCACAATTATATCGTTTGCATCTCATCTTCTTTTTACTTATTGCTTTTATATTTGTGCTTATTATTTGAATTAATGTATTTCGACTTTACTTGCTTGAATTTAGATTAATTCTTTGAAAAATTTTAGAAATCAATTCACCCCCTCTTTGTTAGTTATTCTTGGGCTATCAAAGACATGGCTTTTTATTATGAGCACTAATAATATTGATTTATTGTTGACTCTTATTGGCTATTGAGTACTCATGTATGATTGGCCGTGCTTGTATTTGTCATTCATTCTTGAGCTTGTCCTACACACTCGAACTTGTCTTGCATACTTGATTTTGTCTTGCACGCTTATACTTGTCTTGTATTCTTGAACATGTGTACCTAAACTATTGTGCATACTTGAGTGTGCAACATATGCGTGTAGTATGTTCTGCTTAATGAGCAAGGGTATGTTCACACCACTAATTATAACGTCTTAGGTAGTCGTGATTGTTAAAAATTCAGTGAGTTCTCATATGACATGACAAATTGTGTTATGTTAGGTGACGACCTGACTCATTGACAAGCAAAGCTTTTATTTTCTTGAAGTTATTTATTTATGAAGCATATTTGTTAATTGAATACAAAATACCTCGATACAAGATCATTTCCTAAAATGGCTTTCGAACTATGTTTTTATAATTTCAATCAGGAGATAATGGATACAAGCTTCTTAATTAG
Organism: Fraxinus quadrangulata; assembly: GCA_903798255.1. Lineage (NCBI taxonomy): Eukaryota > Viridiplantae > Streptophyta > Magnoliopsida > Lamiales > Oleaceae > Fraxinus > Fraxinus quadrangulata. Next base: position 83,298 of record CAIGRB010013253.1, read on the forward strand.
TTTTTGGAAGTTAAGATATTGAACTATATTTATGCCTTTTATAAATAAAATGTATTAGAAAATAGCTTATGAGATTGAGATTGTGACGGTTACATGGGTCCCCAAAATCCCTAGACCGCTCCAAACCTCTATTTGGGCATGCTAAAAAACTTTTAAAGTAAATTTTGGACCGTTGTAGTTTCACTTGCTCATTTTTTATTCAGTAACGTACCTACTTTTCAAATGTTCAACAGACCACTATGTCAGTTGTTGCATTTTTTTATATCACAAGTGTACAATATCTTAACAAGTAATATAGTGGACATTTGAGTCTGAATTCTTGTTCCCACGAGGACTATACTCTAGTCTTAATTTATTTTTTCTACTCTTATTTGATGAAAGTGTTTAAAGAAAGAATTGATATAGTTGTGACTATTGATTTTCTATAATGAAGTAAATACCTAAAATTAATGGAAATTGTGAATAAAATGTCAAACAATGATTGATTAAAAATTCATGTATGTAAGAAATATTAGGGCAAAATAAATTTATCTAATGATCACCTTAATTCCTAATTCAAGATTCTAACATAATGTAGTGTTCGGTTGAATTCTCCTATGGTATTCAATTTACCTCTCTCGATTTCTCATTAAGCATATTCAAGTAATTCAATTTCATAATTCTATGTGAATTACCCTTAGTTAAACGAATTTTAGTTCAGGGAATTCCTATAACGACTACAATACTTAGTATATGTATCTCTACACATTATACTTAGTTACTGGATTTTATTATACGTTCTAAGCCTCAAACTCACCTCTCAATTTGTAAGAAACTCAAGTAATCATCAAATTAGTGATCAGATAATTCAAAACATTACGCTCATAACAAAATCAACACATAAAAGAATAAACCACAGAAATCTGTAAATGAAAGAATTAAGGATCACAAAACATTATATTGTTTACCCTAATTTAAAGTTTAGTTACGCATAATGTAAAAGGAAAAATGAATAAATGTCTTCGAATTCATCACCAGATTAATTGGATAAAGATATAGAAAAGAATCAACTCTTGCACCAAGGTCTTCTTCCGCTTCCAATCTTTGCTTTAAACTTGAATCCTCCGATGATTTTGCTCTTCGATCTCTAGTTGTATCTCTCTTTTCTCAATGTTTTTAACCCTTATTAGTGCCTCCTTAGGTCTATTTATACTTCCCTACACGTTCTTGGCCAATTTCGAGTGTTTTTCTAGGCTTCTCACGACCCAATCAGCACAAAACCTAAGTTGTACGGCGCAACGCCTAGGCGTCGCGATAGTTGTCCAGGCAGCACCTGGGCGCTATGGTGGCGGCGCCTGGGCCCTGCCTTACTGAAATTCTTCTACGTCTATTTCGATATTTTTATCATAACTTTTTATCTTCATATCTGATTAAGGCGATTTAAAATGTATTGGAAAGATAAGTCAAATGGATACAACTTTGCTAGCAATAGCCCTTTTCAATTCAAACTTTTATTAGGCTAAAAATGGGTCTCAATCTCCAACTGAAAATCTGGAACATCCTTGTGCGACTGAAAATTGATTTATGAAAATAGTTTGGTCATATTTCGCTCCTTTTGACTTCTAATTACATCCATTTGACCCCTAGCATTCTTAAATCTTCATCGTGAGTTTCGGCACAATTTTTAGTATTTACATTTTAGTCCCTAAACTTTCGATCTTGCCTTTTTCGCCATTTTTCACTTCTTTTCTCTCCAGTTCTTCATCAAACATAAATTTTTACCTACAAAAATACAATATAGCATAAATTAGGTAGAATTTTATTGGAAAGATAATAAAATATCATCATTTAGGGCCTCGAAGAAGTGTAGAAACTACAGTTATCATCAGTCCTAAATCCCATCTTTGCCCTTCAAAGCACGCCTCTATGTACTAACACCCTACCTACCACATTTCAATTCCCCACCTACCACACCACTACCATCCCCTGAAGAAGGTAACTTCCAATCTTCCTTTTTTCATCCACAAGTACTTACAACCACTGACTGAAAATGGGTAGTACCATCTTCGATGAAATAGTTATTGGACGTCGAAGCGACCGACCAATCGGCATGTGATTTCAAGGTAGTAGCCAGCAGTTATTTGCCGATTTCCTCGTTCGATTCACTATAACATTTTCGTCAATCATTTTCAATTTCAAACCTCATAGCCATTATCCACAAATAATTACAGCCAGCCTAGAAACAGCAGCAGTATCGTTGCCATTAACTTTGCTGTCGAAAGTCAGAACTTCCATAAGCTAGTGGTACTTGAAAGCAATACATTACAGCAAAAAAGCGATTTCCTCATTCGATCAACAGTAACATTTGTGCCATCCATTTCCAAACCTCGTCCACATTTTCTAGATCACTGCATCGCTGGATTGTAGTATGGATTCATTTTTCCCTCCGGTGCGATGCCTTGTTCAGCTTTTTGATAAATATCACACTCTCTCAAACCACTGAGTGTAGATCTAACTGCTTCATTTTGATTTCTTACTGTAGACGGGTTACTATCCGTAGTTGTCCACCTCGAGAGCAAGATATTTGTTGTTGCCTTCGAGACCCTTATCGTCGAAGGACGTCGAAATGGAAAGTGCTTCATGAAACATGGTTGGGAGACACTGTTTCACTTGTTCAACTCCAACTCCTACCACAATTGGAACAAGCAGCAGATAAAAAGCAATGGGATGCTCTCCGCCTAAAACACAAGAGATTTTAGGAATTGTTGAATTGCAGTGGTATTGTAAACTGTCGTATTCCATTGATTGCGTGACCGCGGCCAGTGAGAAGGTCACGAAAAAAATCAAAAGCTTTCTTGTACTGTCCTGGACCTAAAGACATGCATGATGGAGTTGTTGGGGATGGGCCGACTGAAAAAGAAAACTGATCTGTACTATGAACGTGCACATTCCTATCCTAAAAGCATAATTGAGAGATACTGGAGATACAAGACGACGCGAATAAAAAGTTTGAGTGGGTGGAGTAGAACTGGTAAGAGTTCAGAAAATCAAAGCTTGAATGAGAGTGGGGTATGAAAGAATAAAAAAATTTTGTGAACTCAATTTGATGTGAAAACTTTTGGTGGTATTTAGTTAAGTTTTTATTTCGTATGTGTGGTGGACTATTGCATGCTATGTCAAAGTAAATGTAGAAAACTTTGATTCACATAGATTTTTACCATACATGCCTACAAAAATGCAGTTGGATGTTTCTTCGTGTTTTCAAACAAGTAATCCAAAAAACAAGTACACTTCACGTCACTCACATCTTTCACTTTTCTTTTATTGGTTTTCGTACCACACTTCTATACACTCATCATTTCATTGGCATACAATTATCATGGGCCTAATTCTATAAAAAGCAAGAGACATCTATAAATTTTTATATACTTGCAAAAGCATTGTCTGCTACAACCTACATTGCTTCTTTTCAAGATATTGATATCTTAGTCCAGAGTAGTGGTATAGCACATTTCGATTTCAACTGCGTGTTGTTGCCGACCGATGATTCTGAAGACGAACTAGGTAATGAGGCATCTCTCGAAGAGCTATAAAAGGATATCATCGAGTGGTTTCGATATGTCGTACGAACGAAGTTATCGTGCTAACTACTATCTCAAACAAAGATGTCGTATATGTTGCTTTCCATTCACACGGAATGGTCATGTGTTTATTTTAGCTACTATGAATTATAGTCCACAATAGTGATATGTAGAGTTCCGAATATATCTTGCAATGCTGCGAACTTTCAAGAATATTCTTCGCAATCAATATAGATTGCATAGTGGGCAACACATAGATGTCTATGAACAAGTTGACGTGTTTCTTTGCATTTTAGCACACGAAAAAAAGGCTATAAACATATTCAAAAGCTTTTCAATCATTCATTGAAAACTATAAGACACTACTTCAAACTTGTACTTCAAGCGGTCTTTGAATTCTCTACACGACTAATTCGACTAGATCCAAACTACAATCATGGTGCCGAGCATCAAGTACCAAATCAGAATAAGAATCTATTGTTCTGAAATTGCATATCTACGATCAATAGCATGCATGTGAGAATCTTCCTCTCGCAGGACGAACGAGTGAATTTTATCAGACGCAAGAGAATTTGTACGCAAAATGTGCTGACAACATGTGTGCAAGAGAGTGGAGAGAAGAGGCAGCCATGGAGAAGAAATGGTAGCCGGGTTTTGTTTGGTGGACTTCTTGGTGAGTTCCAATCATTATTATTCTCTTCTCCTTCCTCCCTGTGTGGGCTTGCAATCACTACCACCATATCTCCTTTGTGGGGATGAAACTTGGAGCAAACAAGGTGTAGAAGTTTTGGTAGTGTGGTGTTCGTTTGGTTGTTTTCTGATCCCGGAATCAAGGTTTCTCGAGGGATTTTTCTTCACAGTATGGTTACGTACTTCCCGAGGAATGTGGTGGGGTTCGTGGAACGGTTTTTTTGGATTTAACAGACATATCATATAGGAAAAAGAAAGCGTTATCATTTTTGAGTTATCTGCAATTCCTGATCACATATTTCATTAATTCTATGTACTTAGCCTCTTTTTTGCGGATAACCTATTTAATCTGGTTTTTAGCCCAAGCTTCTAGTTGGTGCTACCTTCCCACAAATGCAGCCTCAATGTTTTTTTTCCGGTTTATTTGTTCTAAAATCTACTTTTGCTTTCCCATTTACAAGGGATCTTGAAGTGGTGATTAAAATTGAATTTTTGGTTACTGAGTTCAAAGAAAAAAAAATTTGTGTTTTTGTTGGCTGGTACAAAAGAATTCCTACTCCAATTGTGCTACGGCATGTGATTTTCAATTTCTGCAACAAGAAAATATTATATGGTAGACTCGAGGTTCGCTCATCAACCTAGGTACATGGAATCTTATAAGGGGTCCGATATATTGTATTATTCCCAGTAATTTTACAACAGGAAGACAGGTTGTAGATGCAAATTTCAAAATGCGCATGAAAAGTTTAATTTTAGGCACTCATCATGCAGAAACGTAATTGAATGTGCATTTGGAGTTTGGAGAAGTCGTTGGTAAATACTCGATCGTACGCCAAGTTATAATCTCAAAGTGCAGATAGTTGTTGTAATAGCAACTATGAGTATTCACAACTTTCTTCGATGGGCGGAATGGTCAACGAAGTATTTAACAAAGTGGAGACGGACCCCGACGCTGGAGAGGTCAAGCTACCAAACGAACACGATGAAATCGCAACTGAATTGAATGCACAGAAAATTCCAGAAAATGAGTGGGATCATTTTAGAGATTATTTGGCACAACAACAATGAAATTGCTTGCTTATGCAAATTTAAAAAATTACTCCCACGATGTTTTCACATGAATGTAAGAGTGTTTGCAATGGATTTTGTATTTGGAAAATCGGAACAAATAAATTAATATGTAAGCAAAATGCATTATCAATCAATTGATGCCCTCCATTAATTATTCGTGTGGGTGGTGGGACTGCCTACAATATACCATTATTACTATTTTTTTGGTCTTGAATGATCAAAGGTCTCCTACAATCACGTATGTACACATTATTCACGGTTGAGGGTAAATTGGACAATTCATAGTGTTGCAATGCACTTAAATAACCGAGCAGCTTCAATGTGGGCCTTGATGATTCGATAGAAAAAGCCGTTCTGTCTTTCCTACAATCACGCCCAAACAGGGGCCTAATCTTTTACTTGACATCACGTTGATCTTAAGCCTGCCTCCAACAAAGTTCACGTGAACTCACCTACTTTGACTTGTAGCCCATATGCATATCAAAATGAAAAAAAGATAATTTACTTTGATAATAAGGGTACATTTGATTGCAAGTATAAAATTTGTATGGAAAGAAAATAAATTTTAAGCAATTCAATTGTCTAGAACTTATTTATATGAAAATTATTAATTAAATTTGTTTGATTGATTTAGTTTTCGACTTAGAAAATATTATACTTGACTATTTTTTATTAGTAGGTAGATGAGAAAAATAAAAATTATCACTCCCTAAAAAAAATTCTTTGTTTTTTAGAAAAATATGATCATATGACCAAAAGTTGAAAAATATTTTTCATTAAAAAAATTGTCAATCAAACATCCCAAAAATAGAAATTTGAGGGAAAAATGACATTTTTCACAGAAAATAAAGTTAATCACACACACTCTAAGATAAATATATTTTAATTAAGGGTAATTAGCACAAAAGGTCCTCAACGTTTGCATACATTGCGCAAATCATCTCTATCGTTTCAAATTTGACATTTACACCCTTATTTCTGCATCTCTTTTAGAGTCGGTCATTTGAGTTCATTCCATTAATTACTTCCATAAAAAAATGGGTAATTGGCACAAAACGTCCTTATTGTTTCCCTTCATTGCATAAATTGTCCTTATTGTTTTAATATTGACATTTGAACGCTCAAATTGATCTTTCTTTAACGTCAAATATCTCTATTGAAATATTATAAAATGACTAATTTACTCTCCTATTTAAATAAACAAATATAAAAGAGAAAAAGAATATAAAATTGCAGCTATAGTTTCAAGTTTTTTTAAAAGTATAAACAAGTCTTACATAAAATAATTAAAACATTCAAACAAACCCCACTACCCCTATACATACCCCATCCCCAACCCCCCCACCACCGCTATCAAAATAATTAAAAAGAGAATTAAAAGTATAAAAAAAAAGTAAGCAAAAATTAAAAATAGAAAAACAAAAAAAATAAAGAACAAAATAAAGAACAAAATAGTTCTTCCTCTCCAGCCAATTCAGCACCTTATTATCGGCTACCACCACTACCCATGATGCCCATCCTACTACCAACATCCATTGATTTATGTATTCCTTTAATCAAGTTTTATATTCCAATATCTTTTTATTTTTAACAATGTTACAAGAGTTTTTAGGGATTTAACTATTTTCTACAAATTCTTGTTTTCATTTTCTTGCATTGATTTTTATTTTTATGTCCGGGTATAGTTTACAAATCTTACATTTATTCATCATTTATTCCTATCCTCTAATCCATTCATGGACACATTCTTGTTTTATATTCATCATTTTTGTATCTAGAATTGAAAAATCTAGTTCTTCTAAAATGCTATAACTTTCTTCAAAGCTACTTATAATTTCTAAATTGTCGAATTCATTATATTTATAAATACTATATATTGAACTACAAGATTCATTATCAGATAATAATATTACACTGTATGTCTTCAATTATCATAGATTTAGCTATACCTTCTTTATTTTTTATATTTATTGGGGGCATTTATTAGCAAAATGTCTAGGGTCTTCACAAATATAACATTTACGGTCTTTTTTTAGTTTTGGTTTTCTAACGTATCTATTATAATTGGGTCTTCTGTTTTTATAATATGTCCTACTTGGTCTAATATTATATTTCTTTTTTTATCTTGATATTGTCTTTTATATCTATGTTTTTTTATCCTTTTTATATAATTTTATCTTTCTTCTTCTATAATAATAGGTCTGTGATGCATATAAATCTGAGCAAAAAGAATAATTTAATTTCGTTATTTGTTTTCTAGCTATTTCTTCTATAAATTTTCTTTTAATTTGTCTGTTATAAATTTTATGGTATTGTTAATAGTTACATCTCTTGTTGGTCTTGATTCTAAATCTTTTTTTAATCTTATCATTCCAAGGAGGTGGTATCTTTCTATATAATCTTTCAAGTATAGGTACATCTAGTGCTAAATCTGTTGTACTTGCTAATCTTTCAAAATCTAATAAAAATAGTTGTATATATTTCATATTACTAATACTTAATTTTTCTAAATCTTCTAGTGCTTTATTTTGTTCGTAAGTGTTGTCTCTACTAGGGTCGGAACCTATAATTAATTTTCTAATAAAACTTCTAAAAATCATAGGATTATCTCCTCCAGCCATTCTTAACCTAATTTCTTCTCACTTTAGTCTTTTGGTTGTAACATATTTATCTAATGCTGTTTTTCCTAAAGAAGTTTCTATATAAGCCCACATTTCTTCTACGGTCATTTGTATAGGTACACTATTATATGCTCTAATTACAGAATTTTCCCATTTAGTTATAGTGCTAAGTCTATCTTGAGGGTCACAAATATTTAATTCTAAAATTAATCATCTATCACTTGCTAATGGTAGACTACATCCTTTTTCTAACTGTCTTTTTTCCTAAACTGCTATATCTTTTATCTTTCCATTCATAGTCTCTAGTAGGGGGGAAAATGATATTTACCTCCTACATCATATTCTGTGTTCATTGGTTCTTTTCTTTTTCCAAATTCTTGGTCTATTTCTAATTTAGTTCTTTTGCTGGCTTTCTCCGTCTTGGTTTCTATATTTGCTTGGTCTTTTTTTATTAATATTCTAATTTCTATTTCTCTAGCTTTTCTAAGATTTCTATAATATTCCACATCTATATATCCAATTTTTTTTACAAGAAGATTGTGATCAATTTTATTGGAAAGAAAGATTTATATCTGGACTCCCAAATCTCATTGCAGAAAGAGTTAGAACTTCAATAAGAAGTCAATATCAAGAAAATATTCCATATGATGAGCTTAAATTTGGAGAAATTATTCATTTAATCAATAAAGAAGGTCTTGTTCTTTGCAACGATCTAAAACTCAAAGCCAAATTAAAATAAAAAAGATCGGAGAATTGCAGAGAACTTGGATCATTTTGTGAATAATCTGGCCTTGAGAAAATTATTCCTCATTTTTCAAAATTGAAAAGGAATAGCTTTTCTTCTCACAAAAGAAGAAGAAATTTTCAAAAACCCTTCTGTTCAAAAAAACCTCTTCTAAAAACGATTTTCAAGGAAAAAGTTTTTAAAAAAATCTAATGTCACTTACTAGAAATGTAAGCAAACAGAACATTATTCTAATATATGTCCTATGAAAAGTAAGATTAATAATCTTCAAGTAGATGAAAATATTAGCTTGAACATCTCAATCTTATCAATTCTTCAGAAGAAGAAAATTCTTCTGATTCAGAATTAGAAATGATTTATCAATATCAAGAAGATTCTGATGTTGAGACTAGTTCATCTACCTCCTCTTCAAATCAATCTAAAAAAATTTATAGTTGTAAAACCATAAATATTCTTATTAAAGAAGAAGATCTTATTCAAGAGACAGTTGAGAAAATTAAAAATCCTCAACCAAAGAAAAGTTCAAATCTCTTATTCCTTCAAAACCTAATGAATTTGATGATCCTCATAGTATTAAAAATATTATGAATAGATTCAAATATGAATCTTCAAAATTTTCCAAAGCATTCAATTCTAATTTAAGATTAGAAACTAATGAAATGAAAAATCAAATTTTTATTCTTCAAAATCAAATGAAAGATGTCAGAATGGAAGTAGTTCTCTTGAAAACCAAACAAGAGAATCAAACCATTTACGATTCTGATTCTTCCGAACAAGAAGAAGTTGCTTCTCAATCCTCAAAAATTCCTCAAATTGAAGAAGAAAATGTTAATGTTATTAGCCGAATTCACCTTAAAAAATGATATTTTCAATAAAAAATTTAAACTCCATACTAGAGTATTAATTGATTCTGGTGCTTATCAAAATTATATTACGGAATGATTAATCCCTACAAAATACTTTAAAAAAACACGAGCATCTTTATGGTGCTAGTTGAAAAGGACTGAATCTTGAATATAAATATTCAAAAGCTCATATTTATAATTTAAATATTTGTTTTAAAAATATATTTTATCTTGTTAAAAAATTTCGAACAAGAAGTTATTATTGACATCCCTTTTATTGTTCAAATTTATCCTTTTTCAAGCTAATTCAAATGATTAACTACAAATATGTTTGGTCAAGAAATTATTTTCGAATTTACAAATCCTCCTTTTTACAAAGATGTTAATTCTTTGAAAGAACCTTCTATTTCAAAAATTATCAATAATATTAATTTTAAGAAAAAATATATTCAATTTTTAAAAGAAGATATAAGATTGCAAAGAATCGAGGAACAACTAAAAAATTTCTCTTTTCAAAAGTAAATCTCTCTTTTTCAAAAACGAATCAAGGACGAAATATGCTCCACTATTCCAAATGCTTTTTGGAATAGAAAAAAGCTTATGGTGTCCCTACCATAAACTCATTATTTCCATGAATCAAACATCCCAACAAAATCCCGTCATATTCAAATAAATAAAGAATTACTTGATCACTGTATCAAGGAGATTAATGATTTATTGGATAAGAAACTTATCTATCCAAGTAAATCCCATAGAGTTGTTCAACATTTTATGTCAACAATTCTGTTGAAATTGAATGAGGAGTCCATCGTTTAGTTATTAATTACAAACCCCTCAATAAAGCTCTTCAAAGAATTAGATATACATTACCTCAATAGAAAGACCTATTAAATAGGTCATACAAAGCGATTATTTTTTCTAAATTTGATATGAGTCAGGTTTCTAACAAATCCAAATTAAAGAAGAATATCGCTACAAAACTGCTTTCAATGTCCCTTTTGGACAATATGAATGGAATGTTATGCCTTTCAGTCTAAAAATGCTCCTTCTGAATTTCAAAAGATTATGAATGATATTTTCAATTTTTATTCAAATTTTATAATTGTTTATATTGACGATGTTTTAATTTTTTTTGAAAATTTAGAACAACATTTCAAGTATCTCAATACATTTATTCAGGTTATCAAAAATAATGGTTTAGCAGTTTCTCCTAAAAAAATGTTTTACGTCAAACAAATATTAGGTTCTTAGGACATAACATTCATTTAGGAACTATTACACCAATTCAAAAAAGTCTAGATTTTACAAAAAAATTCTTGATGAAAATTAGACAAAATAGTCTTCAAAGATTTTTAGGATGTTTCAATTATGTAAGAGACTTTATCAAGAGATAAGAATCTTATATGCACCCCCTTTCAAAAGATTACAAAAGAATCCGGTCCCATTAATTCACGAGCATACAATGGCCGTTCAAAATATCAAAAAAGCTATCAAAAGTATTCATTGCTTGTCAATTAATGACCCTATTGCATCAATTATTTTTGAAACTGATGCGTCAGAAATTGGTTTTGGTGGTATCCTCAAACAGATTCCAAAAGAGTCTAATCAAGAACAGTTAGTTCGATTTCATTATAGTGTTTGGACTGGCCCTCAAAAGAACTATTCAACCATCAAAAAGAAATCTTATCAATTGTTTTATGTATTTCAAAATTTCAAGATGATTTAACAAACAAAATGTTTATTTTAAAAACAGATCGCAAAACATCCAAAGAAGTTTTACAAAAAAATATTAAAAATCTCGTTTCCAAACAAATCTTTGCCAGATGGCAAGCAATATTATCATATTTTGATTTTGAAATTCTATATATATAAAGTTCTTCAAACTTTCTTGTAGATTTATCACAAAAGAGTTCTTACAAAAAAGAGGANTTCAAAGAAGAATGATAAGAAAAATATTCAAATTCAAATTTGTTCAATCAATTATTACATTCCAAATTCATTCAAAGGTTCAAAATTTGCAGAGCATAGCTCTTCTACCTCTCAAAAAGCCACTTTAGTCTCAAAAACCCCATCTTCTCAAACTTCTAAACAAAACCCATCAAATTTTTTAAAAAAAAACCCTTCAAATATGATCTGAAAAATTACCAGATATCAATCATCCTTCAACTTTTCAATATTTTACTAAACATGTCCATATTCCTGTTTTCGAAATGGAAACATCTTGGAATCATAGGTATTCATCTCTTTAAGAATGTCTTCAAAACATTTTCCCCAATAACTTTCAATACATGCCAAAAAAATCCAAAGATTATTACGAAGCTATCCTTATTAAATTAGGATATAATAATTCATACTCGGAATCAAAATCAACAAAACAAAAATTATATTGATTTTTCAAAAATTTCAATTCAAAGGTACTGTCATTTGAAGACTGGGACATGACCCCTGGAAAGAGAAAAATGCGTCTTTCAAAAAATGATTCATTCGAATATCTTTTCAATTATTTTGATTACCAAGAAATCTGGTTTAATGTATATTTCTTTAAACCAGTCACTCATTCTTGGTTTTCATCAAAAATTCCAAAATGGTTTCAAAAATGGTGTGAATATTTTGGAGTTGAAGAGAATATTTTACTTGGCCTTACTCTTCAAGAGTTTGAACACTTCAAAACGAAGGCTAAAACCCTTTTAATGTTTCCAGAAAATCTTTTATTCTAATTTGCTCATAATCTAAAAGTCTCATTGATATTCTGTTGGAACTATCAAATTGTTCAAAAGCCAGGCTTTGAATATCATGTTAAGAAAGTTATTCGAAGATATAAAATCAAATAGTGGTCAAAATTTCATGAAACTAATTATTGCCCCAAAGCAGTAAATTCATGGGTTTAAGAACAGAGAAATGCATGTATCCCGAAATTATCCAAAAATGGACTTGACAAAAGTGTCGATTTCCTCATGGAAAAATCAAAATTATTGGTTATATTTAGTCAATGTAAAACTTCAGAAGAACTGCAATATGTTTCAAAAAGAATTGCTGCTCTTGCAGAATCTTCATCAAAAACATCATATTCAAAAGAAAACTCTTCTCAAGCAGACTCATCAGACTACGAACAAAACAACGAAGATATGTGCTTTGGTCTGGAAAATACTGATGAATTAATTGAAGAAACTCAAAAGAATACCCATCCAAAATGATTATATGGACCCAGTTATCTTAATGAATTAAGAGAATATATGGTTCAAAAATTAAAAGATTCTCTTTTCAAAATGTGTATGCCATCAAACAAACTATTATTGCTCCCCTTGCCAATTATAAAAAATTGACAAAAACATTTTAGTAACTTTACTAAAATAAATATCAAAAAGCCAAGAGAAATGAAAAAGTTGGGATTCCTATGTCAAAAGGTGGTTGTAATTGTCAAAAGTAGCTGCAATTGCTTTTCAAAAGTGGTTCCATTGTCAAAAGGTGGTTGCAATTGTCAAAAGTAGCTGCAAAAAATTGTGAAAATGGTAGAAAAAAGTTATTTTCAAGATTCTTTAATCAAATTCAATTTGATTTCAAGTTCGAAGCTTCAACCATAAATGAAGATAGAAGACGAGGAAATTCTTCAGGTGTAATAGAGTGGGAGATACTACACTTCAAGAAAGTTTTAAAATTATCCTTACAATTTTTAAGCTTTCTTTAAAATATTTTCAGTTGTACCTATCAATTTCAATCTTCTAATCTTCAAATTTCAATTTTCTTATTGTAATTTCAAAAAACTTTTACATCAATAAATCATTGTTTCCATCAACATCAACATCTACTTCTCTTATCCCTTTCCCTTGAATTGGGCCTCCTTTGTCTCAAAGTCATAAGAAAGTAGTGTGAGAAAATAGTGTCAAACTATTGTCTGCATAGTGTCAAAGGTTAAGATGGTGTAAGACATGGATGTTTACTAAAATGTTGGTTAGCCAATGTTCCGGAGTAGACGTTTAGGTGGTCCCGTTGTAGGCTATGAATTGTATCAATTTGTCTGTAGCATTCTGTTTTCAATATTAAGATTACTATTTTCTTATTACTATTCAATTATGTCTTTTATATCAAACTTGTTTAGTAAGGATGGTGGTTCAAATAGTAGAGATAGTATGTCAAATTATTTTCAAAATAATGATGAAGAAATAGATCAAAATCATGCATCTGCATCAAATGATTTTAATTCAAATGAACTTCAAATAACTCGCATAGAGCAAAAAACTTCAAAATTGAACTATCCCAAAGGAAGATAAAAGTTCTATCTATGAGATAAAAAAAAAATTGATTTTACTCAAAATTGTGTTATCAAAACTTTGTAGCAAACTATTCCTATCAAAAACCAAATTGTTTCAATTAATCTTTTTTCAAAAGAAGCTCTACGAACTCACATGAAGAAATTTAAATATCTTCATGTTGGGCTTGTTCAAATTGCAGTCAAACCTTTGTTTAGACTTGATCTAGACATTCCAGTTCATATAACCTTAAGAGATAAGAGTCTTTTAAAGTTTGAACATTCATTAATTTCCATACTTGAGTATAACCTCGAGAGTGGTCTAGTATTTTCAAATTGCTATCCAAATTTCTCAATTAGTCTTCAAGATAGAGCTATTCTTAATGCTCTAAATCTTCAAATTCAAACTAAGAATTTTGATGTTGATGATAGTTTAAAAGCTTTTGCTTCAATATATCGAATATATTATGAGTTTTTGAATACTCAACTCAATATTCGAGCTCTTCGATCTTCCCCAAGAGATGAAAGCCTTTTGGTTAAAGTAAATCTACTTCATTCAAATGTTATGATTCCTAAACGTATCCCATGAAATCTTCAAGTTAGAGGATTAGTATATGATTTTGAAAATGTTCAAAACCCTATTCCAACTCTTGTAAGAAGAATTCCTTATTAAATTATTTCTTTTCCTGATGGAAATGTCAAAGTTATATTTGATAAACCATCATCTTCAAATGATTTTTAAAGATCTTATTCATCTAGATCTGATAACATATCTAAAAATATTTTTCAACCTTCAAGATTTTCTACTTCTTTAAAAGAAGTTGATTTCAACCATAATATTCTAAAAACTCATTATCAAACTGATAAAGAAGTTGAATTAGATCAGCATATTCTTCAACTTTATCTGATATGGCACCTCCTTTAGAAATGTTAGATCAGCAATATAAGTTCGGCCCCTCGATGAAGGAAAAGGCTGCTCTCATGCACCCACTATTACACTGAAAAGAATGTCCAAGAGTTTATTTACAACGACACATGAATCATAGTCAACAAAGAATTTTATGAGATACTTGAACTGTTTAAAAGGGAAACGATCTGAGTTGGGATCCAAGTGCCCCAACCTAGACTTCAAACCATTTCTCAGAAGAAGCCATCCCATTCATGGATGAAATCCATGGCTTGATTGTGTGCTTCTAATTTTTCAGTGCCTCGGAGGAACGAATCTGTCACATCCAATTCCCTCTCCATCTTTTATTATTTTTCCATTGCCTGAAGATGAAGTTGTTAAACAATTATAGAAAATATTCAATCTGCTAAAGCAAAAAAAAAAATGACAACCATATATATGCTATTAGAACAGGAAATAAGCCTAAAAGTGACTTTATTTTTTTCCAGCTACATTAACAAATTCGTTGCATAATTAAGACATATATATTATATAGACTGATAAATCTAAACGGATTAAGAAAAATGACCTATGTAATTAAATTTGCATTAGAGAATTCCTTCCACTCGTCCTGAAATCAAGTCAAGAAATATTCCATCCTCAATTCAAAATGACTTGTGCATAAAAAAAATGAATTATGAAGTACAACAATAAAAGAAAATAGGGGAATTAGGAAAAAAGAATTACAATTTGGATAGCTTGCCTTTATTTCCAAAAGGGCAAATCCAGCGGGGATTTCGAACAGCGCTAACATTCTTCTTGCTCAAAATTGTTGAATAGTCGACGGCCACCAAAAATCACAGCTCTTCTCGAGCTAGGGTTCGGAAAAAAAAACGCGTGAGAGTTGAGAGGTTTGTACATTTGAAGCCCTAGATAAAAACAGCAAATTTAAGAACAAAAGATGAACTTAAAAACCGTAAAACTGTTATAACCGTACGAGTTTGTGTGAGAAAAAAAATACAAAAGTAACAAACAAGAGTTCAAGCAGTTCCCCTGATTATGCTTTTCCTAGCTGCATTGATGATTGATCACCTTCGATCATCAATGAAATGGAACCTATTCTAACATATAATTTTTGGAATTAATACATTTAAGATTCCAATTGCATACAGAATCTATGGAAGTACGGCTTCTTCCACATAAATCAACATTTTTGTTCTTGATTTGAAGAGTAGGGTTCCATTAAACCCTAAAAAGAATTGAGTGCGTCAAGGACTGAAGATAACTAACATATTATCAAAGTCTACCATAAGTGGAAAATGGGAGAATGAAATAACTATTTTGGCTTCCTCCTTAACTGGTGCATCTTCAGCATGATCAATTCCGACTCCAACAGCCTTCCCGGGAAAGCTAGACCATTATGCATAAAGCATCAAATAAGCAAAACAAATATCAGTACGAACTAAAATTCAGATAAACTAAAACCTTAATAAGTATTGACATTCAACAACGGCTTCTTTTGGGTTTTTATAAGCAAAGTAACAAAAATAATATTAGGGGAAAAATATGATTTTATTTCCTTTTTCCAATGCAGGAGAAACATACTAATAGTGAATTAAATGCATAAGCTTTTTTAATAAGTTCACAGTGATGATTTATGACATTAGTTCCCAAATTTAATCAACCCTCAAACTACCAAATTGTGAAAAGGACCTAGATTCGCTTAAGCAATACTTGCTTTGCTCTTGAGAAGTCGAATTATCGGTTTATAACTTTTCTCCTATAAACTAGTCCTACATCCCAAAGAATTAATAAATAACAATAAGAAGAAGTCAAAATTACAATGGAATAAATTACCTGGCTGAGAGATTCAAAGAAACACTTTCATACCATTGACTGGCATTAGTGTACACATCACCATTCGGCTTCTCCAAAATAGCCGCATACACCTTAATATCATCTTTCGTCAATTGATCCCTACAATTTGCATAACTAAACCAAAAATATGAAAATCGTAAAATATATATTCTCTTTAAACCATTTTTATGAATTAATAAAAACAATAATTACTTGGTCACTACAATTTACATAATAAAACATATAAAATAACAATAATGAGATGCGACTCCTCAGATGTAAGATTTGCCAGAGAGAAACTCATTAAGGGCCTTCAGGTCGGATTCTGTGTGCACATCTGAGAAGGTAACAACCATTTTAGTGATTTTAGAGAGAGAATGATGGGATTGGAACCTAGAGGAAGAAACTCCGAAGACGGAAAGTAAAGACAGAAGTAAGAGTAGAGATTCGTCAGTGACCCAAAATCGTTGCCCTTGGATCTATCCTCCTCAGTCTTCTCTTCCTGAGGCTTCAATCACTCCTGGATCTCCACAAACTCTTCTTCCATTAGTAAATAATCTTTCATTTGCTCGTGAGGTAACATATTTTAGATAAAGAAAACATAATCTTTAACATTTAGTAACTCTTTTAGTCACAGCATTCTTCTATGGATTTACAGATTACCATTTTCCTTCACCAAAGATTTGGGCACTCTGAAGCAAACAAGTCTTACATTAGCATATCAAGAGTCTAGGTTGCATAGCAGTTGAATTTGACATAGGAGCATCAGGAAATCA
This sequence comes from Fraxinus quadrangulata, assembly GCA_903798255.1. Taxonomy (NCBI): domain Eukaryota; kingdom Viridiplantae; phylum Streptophyta; class Magnoliopsida; order Lamiales; family Oleaceae; genus Fraxinus; species Fraxinus quadrangulata. The sequence goes on from CAIGRB010013253.1 coordinate 100,595, forward strand.
CAATTATAATCTATGAATAACTAAATAAAAAAAAACATAAACACTATTCATCTTCTTCTCCATTAACGCCTCACACCCTACCCAAACCCCTCCCCAAAAACCACCACCATTACCAGTGGCTGACGCTATAGTACCCACCCAAAACATAAAGGAATTTTTGACACCAAGGTCAAGGCTCTTGAAACTAAAGGAGAGGCATACCTTCCAGAAGAAGAAGAAGATGATGATGATGATGATGATGATGATGAGGAGGAGGAAACTGAGTAGGAATATGAAGTGGATGTGGAAGTTGAAGGGGACATGTGTCTTGTAATACCCTAAACTTCACATCACATTTGGCCAATTCATGCATTCCATGATATTTATAATGTCATTTGTATCAATTTTCTTAATTGCTTTCTCTTAAAATGATGTATTCGATTATTGAGGTTTTAAGACATTGGTATGGTGTTAGTTCTTTACTCCTCAACTTAGGTGGTGAATTTTACGTTGAGCTATGGTAGAGAAAAAAGATTAATCTGGGTGTTGGAAATTGACTTGCTAAGCAATGAGAATATTGAAAAGATTGAAATTAGTATCGACAATGTTACCAGTTCTCCATTCGATTGATCAAGGTAACCTTAAAACCTAGATATGTGATTGACACATTTAGGACATGAGGCATGAAGTAACATGATCACAATTCGATAAGATAAGGTTTATATGACGTTATAAACATTGAGGTGCAAATCATGTAAATCGGTCGAGAATTGGGTGTCAATCGGGTAGGTAATGAATGAACGGTTAAAAAATTAACTCTATAAAATATTTTGGGATCTTAGGGCAAGTAACGTGAATTGTAAGCACATTAAAATAAGCTAAGGATACTTGATTTGTACCTACAATAATAGGTACAAAATCAAATTTTAACCCCAAGAGACCACCTCATGCTTGGTACACCTCTTGCCTATTGATTTATCCTTGTAATGGTAAATTCCTTCACCTTTAAGTATTAGCCACGTCTACCACTCCTTTAAGGCTTTGAATATGTAGTATATTATCCCTAAATTTCATACAAACCATCCAATAATTGGTACAAAATCAGAATGTAACCAGAAAGAGACATCTCCTACTTAACATGTGATGACTTGTCACTTTAACATCAAATTTCGTCAATCTTAAGGCCTCTATCACGTCTTCTAAAACCTTAGAACCTTATTTTGAATAGATATATATCTTATAAGTCACATAAGAATCCAAATATGAGAAAGAAAAAGTCAAATATGGCTGCATGAAGCCACATCCTACTTGGACACCTCATGCTTGGAGATACTTGTCATTTAATCACCAATTTCTTTATCCTTAAGTGTCAAGGACGACCCCAACCCTTAAGACTCTTTATATAGCCCCTAAATAGGACACTTCACCCAAGTTTTCCTCAATTTATCCCCAAAGAGGAAGAAAAGCTAAGGAAAAGTAGAAAACAGAAAGCTGGGAATTGGGAATTGGGAGTTCTAGGCAGCTGAATTAGTATGCTATTTTGAGGTATGTCTTATTATTTTTTAGAGTTTTATGGCCTCTTGAACCTCTGAACTTAATTAATATCATGTTGGGGGTGTTTTAATGATTTATGATAGTAACAACATGGGCAATTAATTAGAAGAATTTAAAAGAAAATAACCTTGACAGAGATGTGGATTGTTAGACTTGAATGGTTTAACCTTTGATTTTAAGTAATCTCTAAGGTATAACTTATATGTATCAATATGAATATTTTTAAACAAGAGATAGAAGTATAGAAATTATCTTTAATAGGTTAAGAAACCAATTTTTGAAAGTCTAGTTCAAGTGAAACTCAAAGCAGTCATGAGGAAAATTGTTTGATTTGGTGTCTATAAAAAAGAATGTCTTCGAAGCTGTAAATCATTTATTTGTGACATATTTATGGCATAATTACCTTTACATACATGTTACAGAAGTGTGGTAAAAATTTGGAAATTATTGGATATAGTTAAGGGTATGAAAAGGGATTGGAAAATTACTTAGACAGTGATGAAAACCTGAAAAACGAATTTTGTCCATTTGTGTATTTAACTTAGATTCAATCTTTACATGTCCATCAATTATCTCTTATGCATGAAAAATACATTTTAAGGAGTGATGGGTTGTTAACAACACTTGGATGATGTTGACATTCATAAATGGACTCGAGAAATATTATAATTTATTGGACTAGTTTGCAAGGCAATCGGTAACTTGAATTGTTAATGTCATCTAAATTATTTTGGGCATGAATGGACGTAGCACGTGATTGTGTATGTGTTAAGATTATTAAATTGAGGATTGTGTTTAATATTAGATGGAATACAAGTGATTTTCCAACTTTAAGTGAAAAAGAAAATTGATTTACACCCATAGAAGAGCGTACACGCACAAGGGCAAAAAAGTAAGTGAAAATCCATTTGCAACTACGATGCAAGAATATAATGTTTGTGATATAGNGTTGGAACATTTACTTATCTCTGATAAAGAGCTCATTGTATATCATTTTTTGGTTATGATCATTGAGTATGTTACTCACGAGCATTTTCATGTGCATGTAAGACTACGTCCATGGTTGAAAATCTAGCATACACAACATGATTGTAAAATTGAGATTTCCTCATTAAATATTTTATGGACCACTAATAGGGTACTGAGGCATGTGTGGCATGCTTATGTGATATATTTTGGCATCGCGGGTGATACTTCTTGGTTGATTGCAAAGGTGGATAGGGGATGGGCCTTTGGTGATCATAGGAGGCTGGACCACTTGACTATGCATTTGTGATACTCTGATTATTGGCACTACCGTGAGGATACTTCTTAGGTGATCATATGGGCAGTTAGGGTATGGGCCTCTAGTGGTTACAAGGGGATGGTACACTCGCTGATGTCGATGACAGATTGTTCATTTGATTATTGATATTGGACAGGGCTCTATCTGGTGCATAGTAGGTGGGTCAACTGTCCAATGAAAGATTTCAAATTAAATTATTTCGAGTTGAATTTGACGAATATCTAAGCATGATACATCTTTAGCATGATGTTTAAAGTAAATGGCATGGTGTCATATACTATTATCACTCATACTCATGACATGCATGATTTTTGCTTATTGATCATTGGCTTATGTAGTTCTTGCATTGTAGGTGAGCATAAAACCTCTTAAGAGGCATGGCTCGTTGTGGAGCTCTTATGGGATTTCGAAGTTTGATGTACATGGATGAGACCTGTATGGTTATTTTGTGGACTCCAATTGTATTATATATTGGGGATCTTGTATGACTTTTGAAATAGCATGTAAATACTTTTACAACTTCAAGATAAATATGCTCAACTAGGGTTTTATGATCTTTAGTTTCGGATATACTTTTGGATATCCTTTCATTTTATTAACAAAAAAAAAAGTTTGGGTGAATTTGGATGTCTAGGTCAAGTCAGCAATTGTATTCCTACACTGGTTAGTATATTGTTATCATATGAATGGGGTGTGACATATCTTGAAGAAACAAATCTTGATTTGGGCCTCCTAGGATTGTTTGGAACACCATTACAATCATCTTTTTCGGAAGATAATAATCGAGGTCTTCTTGAAGCCATGATTTTGGGATTTTTCAGAAACAGCACCCACTAAACACCAGCGCCATCTCCGGCGACTCCATCTCCATCACACACCAACAACATCACCACCTCAAATGCACAATCACCACAACCCAATTGTCCTTGCGAAAAAGTTCGACTTTTGGCATAAAAATGCAATTTGG
>CAIGRB010013253.1:106611-119708 GCA_903798255.1 Fraxinus quadrangulata
TCAAATTTCGACTATGTCTCTCCATGCGATGCTTCAAGAAGGTTATCACGCAGAACATTTTGAGTGCAACAACATGAGTGTCTTTCTCTTCTAGTGACTTCGTTAGTTTTTCAATGGCTAAAGCCATTTGTTGGATTCGATCATCTGAGCCCGATGTCGCTTCTGTGACTATCACTGGTTCAAGCAATTCTTCAGACGAAGTATAGTCCCCCCACCTTTGCAGAGAAGTGGTATGAGAGGATCCAGTTTATGGGGCGGGCAGTGCGTAAAGTAGGATGGGGAGTGACTATAAATGAAAGTAATATAATTCAATTATTCAAATTAATGAATTTGGATTATAGTAATTTCCACTTGAAGTTTGCAAAATGGCTACTTCCTGGGTCTTGCAAACTTGCTATTTATTGGATCAGATCATTGGATCATAGTGAAAAAAATTATAAAAAATGACAAATTCGATTTCAAAATTTGGTACCAATGGTTCTTATTTAAGAACTAATAACCAACCATTTCGATTTTCGATTCTCAATTACGATCCTTTTTTATTATGGAATGGAATTGGACCAAACCTTCGGTTCCAGTTTGAAAGGTTCGATTCCAGTTAAAATGTTTGCTCTTAATCATTAGGGGCTTAACCCCTATTTGCACCCATTTTTTAAAACTTATTTTTAATCATATGTCCTTTCAATAAAATAATTTTGAATCCATAATTTTTTATATACATATTTTTAATCATATAATCATCAAAAGATATTTTTGAGAAAATCTATTCTTAAAAAAATTCTACCAAACAAGTTTGTTTATAACCTTTACATATTCTGAGTTAAAATATATCTGAAAAGTATAGGTTAAAATAATCAGCCATCCTTTTTGTTTTGAACTGTGTAGAATTTTTATGGGTAAATTTATTTGGAGTCACTCAACTTTCAAAATAATCACATTTAAATCACTAAAATTTAATATGTGTGAATTGGATCATTGAACTTGAATTTTGTTTTAAAATTCATCACTTTGTCACATTCTGTAACGCATTCTCTCCCAAATCAATGAAATTGCTTTAGTTGATAGATAGTCATATCGTATGTGATCTTTATAATTTTATGGTAGTTCAAAGTGGTAAGTTGGTACATCAAACATTGATTTCGTGAAAGATTCTTTCATATATGACTATCAATTAAGCAAATTTCATCAATTTAGAAGAGGACATGTGACGGAGTTGTAAAATTTAAATTTAATAAAAATTTAATTAACACAATTGAAACTTAAATGAAGTTCAGTAATCCAATTGGAACTAATTAAAATTTAATGACTCAAAATATGATGAAAGTTCAGTGGCCACATATTAATTTACCATATCCTCATTTCTTTGCATTGTACCAACCAGACAAGGGGCGGGTCCAGCCTTGCAGTTTACATCTAACAGTGGCCATAGGTAACATCGTTCTTTATTTCTAGGCCTAACACTTTTGCGTAAAGTAAAATTTACTCCTATTTAAATAATCATCTTGATCAGTAAANAATATTTTATTAGTCAAACCACTAATAAATAATAATAATAATAATAATAATAATAATAATAATAATAATAATAATAATACTAACAACGGACATGACTCAATGATTTGAAAGAAATGTTTCTATATAGAGGAAGGAAATAAAACAAAAATATAGGAATAAGTAGATTTAATCGGAAATGTTGACAAATTCTTCTAAGTTCAAAAGAAATAAAATAAAAAAGGGGATCCATTGTTCCAATTTCAATTTAATCTATATCGGATTTTAATATTGTTAACCCCAAAAACTGACCCAAATACATGATGAACAAAATACTTCCATGTAAGCTCCTTCCTGCATGTAGTAACACACCGTTAGTCACTCTTGGATTTTTTTGGTAGAGGTGGAAGTGGCCACAAGCACTCCGATGATCAAGTTAGTAAATTGATAGATCGAAGCTGGGACGTCAGATGGTGGTGATCACCAAAACGTGATTTTTTGGTGGTGATGTGTGTTCAAACGGATAATGTAAAAAGCTTGTGCTCCTTTTTCTTTCCAGGGACCAATCATTTCTATAGTGCAAGTGTGTGTATTTATAATGAAAGGGGATAAAAGAAGAACCGTTGGATGTAGAGCATGTCGCTTTGAATCTAGGGCAGATCGTCCTCTCGTAGGTGTTAATCTGTCAATCCATAGATATGTGATTCATTTAATGATACCCGACACAGTGATGCATGACTTGACCTTTTGGAGTCTGCCACACATCCCATCAATCAGTCATAAGGATTTGATTCTTGAGATCTTTCCATAAAAGATCTCCTAGTACATAGGGTTGAATTGGAGTGGTTGCAGCAGGAGTGATAATCGTGTTTTGGATGTCATCACTTTGGACTAGTTTCAGTAAGTAATATTGATCAATCTGTTTAAGTTGTGACAAAGTGATGTGAGTGTGGGCTTTAGCATCCATCGGGTTGGCAGATGAAACCAGTTCGTCTGCCACGTGCGTAGTCGTATCCAATGGATGATATGGGAGATGACATGGGAAACCCATAACAGCAGTCCCTCAAGTCCATGAATGAATATTTATATAATGCGTGGACTTTGTTTATGTTGCCACTTAAGAGAAGTATTACTTTGTTGGGGGTATAAGCATTAAATGTAGTTTTACTAACTGAAAGACATTAGTGGCTGCAATTTTTGAAGGAGGTTGCAGCCGATGTGAAGTTCTATTGGAAGGATGGAGCCTTGAGTGATTGCAACTTTAAGGAAATTTGTGGCAGAGGCAAAGTCCTAGCAGAAGGACGAAGCCCTGAGTCATTGCAACTTTAAGGAAAGTTGTGGAAGAGACAAAGTCCTAGCAGAAGGACAAAGCCCTGAGTCATTACAACTTTAAGGAAAGTTGTGGCAAAGGCGAAGTCCCAACAGAAGGACGAAGCCCTGAGTCATTGCAACTTTAAGGAAAGTTGTGGCATATGCAAAGTCCTAGCAGAAGGACAAAGCCCTGAGTGATTACAACTTTAAGGAAAGTTGTGGCAGAGGTGAAGTCCTAGCAGAAGGACGAAGTCCTGAGCGATTGGACAACCTAGGGTTGTGTGCTAATGATTTGAAAACATTTGCATTTTCCAAAGGCAAATTTGGTAGGCATCGCTTGCTTCCAATACATGTTTCCCAGGTAATAAATGATAATCATGGAGACGGTTGCGCTAACTCGATGCTACACATTTATACACATCCATCATGGTTGTTCATCAAGTGACGTTTTGAATTCAAGGTGCTGATGCGCCAAGAATATGGACGACGATGATGTGCTCAATATTTATCTAACGGTTGAGACTCGTTGACATCACCTATATAAGGCCAACATCCCTTATTTGCTCGACTTCCATTACTTTGTAAAAAACTCTCTGCAATCTTTCTTTTTCGGCAACCAGTACCTTGCAACTTTAGCTTTTTTTTTTTTTTTGCTAACTTACGGTGATCGTCGTTTCGTTCAAAATCCAAACTTTAGGTAATTCTTCATTTCCTACATTTATTTCAAAATCAACAAAAATGGCATCTAAAGTTTTTGGACCCAAGTCTGTAAGTGAGAAGAGGCTCTCCATGGGGAGTTCGAAGTTGAGGAAACCATCGTTATCTCCTCGAACGAGATAGGTAGGGCTATCAGGTCAGGGAGAATATATGGAGGTTACCCACCCCTCCTATTGATACCTTATTTAAGTAGGGGGTTTCTAAATATCCATCCACCATCACTTCGGTGAAACTAGTTAGGTGTAGAGAGGTTTTTAGGATTCCTGATAGCATAGATCTTATTATTCCCGACCCTAATGAAAGAGCCTGCTATCTAAGGCCGGGCTACGTAGCTATAAGTGAGAATTTATTAAAAGCGGGTCTTAGGCTCTCCTTCCATCCCTTCTTTAGTTTAGTTATGCGCTCATATAGGCTAGTTTCGACCCAATTCCATCCAAACTCTTGGGGATAGATGGTTGGGTCATGGATGCTATGGCGTCAAGCCAACTTAGGGGTTGATATGGCTTTTGGCGTTTTCCATTCCTTGTATTTTCCTAAAAGCATAGCCGGAGGTGATAAGAGCAAAGGATGGTATTACCTAACTCCCTTGGGATCTCACTCCTCCTTCGTGATAGACATAACCTCTCGGTAAAGGAGTTGAGGAGATCATGGTTTTCGGTGTCATGGAGGTGGGAGGCCACAGAGGATGATCCCATGACTTCTCTCATAGTTCTAACCACTTATTCTTCTGCTAGTAAGTTCCTCTGCCTAACCATTTGAACTTTAAAATAGGTTCTTATTGCTTAATACTCTCTACTTACAGGTTCTTTGTTGAGGTGTGAGATCTCTACCAAGCAGTAGGACATTATTAGTCACATCTACCAGCAACCACCCAAAGATTAGAGTTACAACGAGCTGATCGACAAGAACACACACTTCACCTTAAATGGGATGATGGTATCTCGGGGTGAGTCATCTGCACTTTGAATCTCATTTTAGTATCTTTATTAAACGTACTAAAAAAATTTTCTTCTTTCGAACGACTTCCTGAAAAAGAAACCATTGAGGCCAGACTTTGCCACAATCTGACGAAGTGTGGCCGAGACAAAGGCCTTGAAAACTAGTTCGTCTGCATACAAGAAACAAGCAGAAAAGTTAAACCTCCTGAGTAAAAGGCAATCACCTTTGGAGGAAGACGAAATGGATGAGGACATTTCGTTGGTAAAGAGAAGAATGGCAGGCCCATTTGGGACGTCTTCTTCAGTCGTGACAGTAGCCAAATCACCTCAACCTTCACCTCCACCTCCTCCTCCTCTAATTTCCACCGGGGTGGTTAAGAAAACTAAATCTGAGGCGCCACTGGGCACAGTGATAAAGAAACCCGCAAATCCTCCTCCTCCTCGTGGCAAAGAATCTGATTTCCTTGGGAGTAAAGAAGATGAACTCTCTGAAGCCATTCTCACAACAAATTCTGGATGGAAGAGTGGCAAAATCATGTCGCCTCTTGTGAGATCGAGGATCTACTGGCGGCCAACAATGCTTGTGTGGACCGCGTACTAAGTATTAGTTCAAAGCCTTCACCAAAGAAATGATGAACTAAGCCAAAGGTTGGAGGCCTCGAAGAAGTGGGAAGAAGAGGTAAGAAAGGCCAAAGGTGATGCAGAAGAGGATGAGGTAAAGAGGACTGAAGTGAAGGTCAAATTGGATGCTGCTGAGATACAAGTGAACCAACTGAAGAATGAACTCCACAAGTCGGTGTCTCAGATGGTGGCCCTTACTAAACGAATTGATCAATCCAATGAGCACCAACGGATCACCTCTGAGGTGTTGGAGAGGGCCAACAAAGAAAAAGTTGAGCTAAGGATGTTAACTGAAGCCCAGAAGGACGAGATGAAATCTCTAAAAGTATAAGTGAAGACAATAGGTGAAGTGTCTATGCAGAACTACATTGACAACTTCAACCAAACGAAAAAGTACATGACTTCGCCAACTACTGGGCTTCATAGAATGCTCAGCAGATGCTAGCTCGCCTGAGGGAGGCACTTTCGGAGGCCGTCCCAATATTGAAGCAAAAGAAGAAGCCCCTCAAGGAGAGGTGGGCATGTCGTAGATGTAGATCCTTAACTATTTTTTCCTTTTTTTTTATTGTAATGGCTACGGCCTTGAAATTTTTGATAAATGTAGTCATCCTTTTTTTTTTAATTGAGACGTGTAATTACTTAGCTTAGATGAACGAACAATTAAACACCTGGCTTCAATGAATGTGCACACTTCGCGTAAACAAATAAACAAGTATAAATATGTCGCTTCAATTAATGTGCAAGTATAAATGAATGAATAAGTATAAACACCTTGCTTCAATGAATGTGCATCCTCGTCAGAGATGGTCCCATGTAAAGCATCACGCACCTCATTAGGGCTCTCTCCATGGTGGATGATACATTCATGAAGAGCATTATCTTTGATAGAATCAGAGGTGACCCTAGTGGGGGTGTCACACATCTCGTCGATTGAAGTGGACATCCTAGGAAGAGGTGGCCTCGTAGGTGGCATCACGCGCCTCTTCAAGAACTTTCTCCACGGCGGATGGTGCATCTGTGGAGAGCATCACTTCGAGAGAATCAGAAACAACCCCAGTAGGGATGTCATACACCTCATCAATCAAAGTGGACATCCTTGGAAACGATGGCCCCGTGAGAGGCAACGCACCTCTCTAAGGGCGTTTTCCATAGTGGATGGTGCATTCGTAGGAAGCATCATCCTCGAGGGAATTGGAGGTGACCTTAGTAGCGGTGTCCGAACCTCGTCGATCGAAGTGGACATCCTTGGAAGATGCAGCCCCACGGAAGGCATCACGTACCTCTCTAAGGGCGTTCTCCACGGTAGATGGTACATCCGTGGGGAGCATCATCTTCGAGGGGATTAGAAGTGACCCTAGTGGGAGTGTCTGTGCCTCGTCGATCAAAGTAGACATCCTTGGAAGAGGTGGCCCCGTGGGAGGCATCACGCACCTCTCGGACGTTAGGTGGGGAAAAATAATGAAGTGATAACTGATTTCATTAACAAAACTATTTACATAATTAAAGTTATACCATTCTAAAAGTTCTCTTACTGATAATATCTTCTCAAGTGCTGAATTTTCCAAAGGTGAAGCATCAACTTCCCTTCCAAGCTCTCAATCCTATATGTACCAAGTCACACTTTCCCTGTAACGAGGTACGGGCCTTCCCAACTAGGTCCCAATGTTCGTATTCCTGGCTCCTCCGAAGATAGGGAAACTTTTCGGAGTACTAAATCTCCTATGTGAATGGTCCTTACATTAAAGTGGATACGGCAAGGCAAAGAAACTCCCACTTCAACTGGGCTCATGGCCTCGGCTCCATAAGTCATGGAAAATGGTGTTTCTCCAGTTACAGTTTTGCTAGTGGTACGTAGTACACATAGAACTTGGTAGAGTTCATCAACTCAGGCCCCCTTTGAAACATCCAGCTTCCTTTTGAAGGTGTGCTTAATGGTTTTGTTGACTACTTAGATATGTCCATTGGCTTGAGGATGATGAGGTGTTGAGAAATATTTTTTAATTCCAAGCTCGTTGCACAAATCCCTAATCTTCCTATTGTTGAACTGTTTACAATGATCTGACACGATAAAATGGGGAATGTCGAACCTGTATATGAAATTTTTTAAAGGAACTTGGAAGTGTTTGCCTCAATTATCTTAGCCCTCAACCTACTTTGTAAAGTAGTTGATCACGACTATGGTGAAGCAGGCATTCTCCTTCCCTCTCGGTAGTGGTCCTATGAAGTCAACTCCCTACTTGGCAAACGGTTACGAGCTCAAAAATACCGTAAGCTCTTGTGATAGTTGTCTTTGCACATTGGAGAGCGCTGGCACTTATTATACTTGCGCAAAAACTGTATTGAATCCTTTTTTAGGGTGGGCCAGTAGTACCATTACCTAAGCACCTTGTATGCGTATGATGGTCCTCCTGAATGATTGCCACAAACTCTCACATGGATTTCCCTTTGGTTATATAGTTTGCTTCTTCTCCCTCCCTCCCCCCTCTCCCCTCCTTTCTCCAGTGCACCTAAAGAGGGGTTATGAGAAACCCGCTTATATAACACACCATCATGTATAGTAAAATGAGCTGCTCTTCTCCTAAGCCGGTGAGCCTCAACTTTATCGCTAAGCAAAATCTGTTCTTTGAGGAATGCAATAATGGGTTGCATCCAAGCCGAGGTGCCCTCGATCCACATCACATCTTCTTTTACCATGATTGAGGGTTCAGCTAGGTGCTCGATAGAGACAACCTTGAGGAATTCTAAATCTTTACTGCTAGCCAACTTCGCTAGAGCATCGACGTGGGTGTTCTAAAGATGAGGAATTTGTGTTAATTCAATCTTTCAAAGTTATAGAGGAAGTTCATGACCAATTTGAGGTATGTTGCCATACTTTTGTCTCTAACCGAGATGTCTCCATTGACTTAGCTTATCACCAATTGGGAGTCACTACTGATTAGCAACCTCCTCACTTGCATTTCTTTTGCTAGGCAGAGGCTCGGTAAGAGTGCCTTGTATTCAGTCGCATTATTTGATGCCTTGAATTCGAACCTCACAGCACAATTGAGCCTATGACCTTCGAGGCTTTCCAACACTACTTTGGCCCCCCGAATTGGCTTCCCCCAACAATCCGTCAACAAAGAGATTTTAGGTGGGAGGTTTCGGTGGTTCCATATTCACGTCTATTTAGGGAGCTTTAGTAAACTTGGCAACAAAATCTGCAAGAGCTACCTTTAATCGATGTCCTTAATTTATACATTATATCGAACTCACTGAGGTTAACTGCCCAATTTGACATCCTTCCTGAGGCATTTGGCTTCTGAAGGACCTGCTTAACTATGAAGTTTATCAGCACATTGATGCTATGAGTTTGGAAGTATGGCCTTAACTTTCGAGATGTAGAGACCAAGACAAGGGCGAACTTCTCCATGTCTAGATAGCGTACCTTTGTCGGTAATAAGGCATTGCTTATGTAATAAATGGGCAGCTGGTGTGTATCATCTTCCCTTATGAGAATCAAGCTGACACATCATTGGATACAGCTAAATAGAACAACAAGGGCTCGCCTGCCTTAGGTTTGGATAGGAGGGGAATTGTCTGAGGTGAATTTGCAACGCTTGTAATGCTTCCTCATACTCTGATGTCCATAGGAACCTCTTTTTCCCTTTGAGAACCTTAAAGAAAAGAAGGCACTTGTCTGTGGCCTTCAAGATAAAACGATTAAGTTGTGTTACCCTGTTAGTAAGTCTTTGCACCTCTTTAGGCTTTTTGTGGCAATCTCATTTCGATTATAGCCTTATTTTTTCTCAATTCCTCTCTAATTCACAACGTACCCAAGGAATTTTCTGGAAGCCATACCGAATGCATATTTGAGTGGATTCAACCTCATCCTATATCTTCTCAGAATTTGGAAGGTGGCATCCAAGTGTTTTATACGATCCTTTGCTTGGAGGCTTTCCACCAACATGTCATCCACGTAAACTTCCATCGTTTTGCCAATTTACTCAGCGAACATCTTGTTCACCAACCTTTGGTAGGTAGCTCCAGTATTTTTCAATCCGAAGGGCATCACCCTATAATAATACAGTCGTCTATCTATGATAAAAGAAGTGTTATCCTCATCCTCTGGGTGCATGGGAATTTGGTTATAACCTAAATAAGCATCCATGAAACTCAGTAGCTCATTTCTTCAAGGACGTTGATCATTTCGGTATAAAAAATTACCATATTGACTCCCGGGGCTTAGCCTTTCTCAGAGAGTTGAGGTAACATTCCCTTGTTCCCATCAGATCTTCTCGAATTTTTGCTATTCCATGTTCAGTAGGAAACTTTATGCACAAATGATGAATGGAGGTCACGGCCCACAATTCCTTTAAGGCCAATCTCCCTAATACTACATGATATGTAGACCGATGGTCGACCACCAAGAATTCAATGAAGTGGTTAGCTACAAGAGGTGGCGTTCCCATTTAAATAGCTAGGGTGATCCTCCTCTCGAAATAATGTTATTCCCCATGGATTCATACAGGGGAGCGATCATAGGAGTGAGTTCATGATCCACCACCATTTTATCCTAGGAGGAGCCAAACAAGATATTTACCGAACTGCCATTATCTACAAGCATGCGCTTCGGTCCTTTTTTTGCTACCATAGGTCTTACTACTAACGTGTCACGGTGAGGGTAGTATAAGCCCATCGTGTCTTCCTGAGTGAATGTGATGGCCTCTACAAGTCTTTTCCCTTGGTGCTGATTCACTATATAGCTGGCCAAAGGTGGATCCTTAGTTTCCCTCGTGTAATTCTTCTGTGCATTTCGAGATTCACCTCCTACAGGTGGTCTTCCAATAATCATATCAATCTCTAGGACGAGCATGTTATCAGTTGCGACGGGATGATCCCTCCTAGGTCGTTGTCCACCCGTAGGCCTATTATGATCGTCATTCATGCCATGTTGATGTAAATGTGACCTCATCTCACCTTTCCTAGGCAAGTTCGACCTTGCAACACCATTTTAATGGTGATTCTCCCTCCTATTGTGGGGATTGCTTCTTTCAACGGAACGGGGAACCTCCCGACATTCGTTCATACCATGGTCATAGAAACAGTGGAAAGTACAATAGGGTTGCACTTCCTTAGGGGGCCTACTTCTAGGCTCTCCGCCCTTTCTCCCATTTCTAAGGTTGGAGGGTTTCCTAGATGTTCCTACTCCAATGTTGCCATCGAATCCAACGTTTTTGTAATCTAATGTAGGTACAGTGTTTAAAGTCATCATTTCCAGTGTCAGTCCTAAAGTGGGGGCTACGGTAAGCCTAGATTGGGTCCATTGTTGGTTTACTAAATGCGACGTAGGCCATCTCTCCATCTACCTTTGGGGCGGGAGAAGTCCTTATGCCACCCTGTTTCAATGATCAATCAATTCTCATCATCTCTACCAACTATCATCAGTGGCAGAGTCTTTGCTTCGGACGTCTCTCCAAAATAGTGTGTTCATGTCATGTCCTCATTTTAGAGCTGAAAGAGCTTCTTTATTCATGACTTGCTCGCAGTAAGTTATTTTATCAGTGAAGTGAGCTAGGTAATTTTTCTATGTTTTCCCTGTTACTTGTCTCATACCTTGGAGGCGCTGGATCGGTACATCTCCATCTTTTTTAGATAAATATTGGTTCAAAAATACCTTTTTGAGGTCAAGCCAGCTCCTGCTGCTGAGTGGTGTTAGCCGGCCATACCACACTTTGGTTTCTCCACCCAATGTTGAGTGAAAAGCCCTGCACTTCAAAGCCGATGATGCACCTCTGAGACTTATATGTGTTTTATATTTTTTGAGGTTTTTCTTGGGGTCACCATTTTCCTCATATTTAGGAATTTTAGGAGGCACGAAATTATGAGGCATGGGAAAACTACAAAGTTCTTTGGGGAAAGATAGGTTGTCGTCATCACCATTGAGCTCATAGTACCAACATGGTCCATCAAAATCATTCACATCCGCTAAGTAGCGAGGCAAAGGTTGGGACAATCCTTCTTGATTTTCCCAATTCATTAGACATCACCTCTCTCGCATATTTCTAGGTGGAGAAGCCTAGGATATTTGGCTCTGTGTTTGTTCTTGCGGTCGAGTTGTTTCCTGGCCGGATTGATTCATATTCCTAGGCATCTCTCCAATCTGGTCAAACACATTCACGGACATATGAGGCAACTCTTCATAATTTGGGAGAAGTTGTTCTCTTCGGCCTAAACGTTATTGGCAAGGCGCCCAGAGGCATAGTTGGCCAAAGATTTCATTACCAACTTAACTGGATAAAATGTAGATCATAATCTCTTACTATCTAAGAGTGACGAATCCTCTATTGATTATTCACAGCCTTCATATGATTCTTGACATACCCGAACGATACTGTATTAGCGAACCTTGGCAGAGCAACACCCAACACTACCAAAATATAACCGTCTTCATATAAGGTACTATGATAACTTCAAGTCAAAGGACCAATTCCACTACCGAACATTAGAGATTAACCACTAATACTCAGATAGTTATCCATGTGGAATCTCCCAGTGGGTCTCCAATGTTTTGTTCTATAACAAAACATAAACGTGTTTATTCAAGTGTCACCACACTTTAGCTTGTGAGATCAGCTACTTATTTCACAAGTAAAAATGATATACGTGATGGTCTATCCGTAATAACGGTATCCGTATCTCGTTATTACTTCGACCACGGACGATTTAAGATTTAGTCATATGTAATTTGTATCTCACAATCACAACTCCTTGTGATTAACAAATCACCAAGACTTGAATCTACGGATTCTATTATTTAATTTATTACAATATAAATTCAACTAAATAATAGATATTGCCATTAAATATGCATCGATTATATACATATTTAAAGTGTTTATGTCCAAAGTTGATTGGATTTAGGGCATAACACTTACAAACTCCCAGTAGCACTAGATCCAATCACTTATGTATCTTATACCATAAGAATCTACATGACAATTATGTTTATATTGCGATAACTCTTTGTCAGTGGATCTGCAATTTAATAACTTATGGAAATTCGTTCTTTCTTTACGTCATTTCATTGTATTATCTTTTCAATTAGATAATGTCGACTTAACACATGTTTAGGTCATTGATGAGACCCTAGTTCCTTCGCTTGCACGATGGCTCCATTGTTATCACAATGCAGAAGTATGTAATCAACAATGTTAGGAACTACTCCAAGTTCATTAATGAACTTCCCGATCCAAACCACAACTTTTGTTGCTTTCTAAAGCAATGATGTATAAGGCTTCTATTATTGAATCAATGGTTATTTCTGATTTGGAACATTTCTAACACATCGCTTAAGAGTAAACAAATATCCTAATGGAGATATGCTATCATTTTAGTGTGACTAGAAGTTAGCATCAGTGTATCCATGAACTCCTAGTTCATTTTATCCATATAAAATATTCTCAAGATTTTATCTATATAGAATGGGATGAGTTAAGCAATATTTTAGATCTATCTCTATAGATCAAGTTACTTCTCTCATATCTATCTCGAAAAATTATTTGACAACCATAATTTCAACAATTGAAATACAAGGATGTTGTTTCCTATAATATGTCTCAAACATATAATATTAGGAATGCGACAATGCTCTGACTATCTTCTTGTAAACATATAATTCGTTTTCATTTTTGATAAAATCAAATATTTTGACATTTACATTAAATCAAAGATTTCAGCTCCAAAAGGCTTGTTTCAATCCATATATGAATTGATCAAGTTTGCATACCTTGTTGGCTTCTTTGAATTCAAAACTATCGGGTTGTGTCATGTACATTTCCTCTTATAAGTTCTTGTTAATGAATATAGTTTTGACATCCATTTGCCATAACTCATAGTTATGATATGCAGCTATTGCAAGTAAAATCTGAATGGACTTCAGCATGGCTACGTGGCAAAAAAAATTCATTAAAGTCAATACCTTGTCTAGGTTTATAACATTTTGCTACTAGCATTGATTTGTATGTATGGATGTTTCCATTT
>CAIGRB010013253.1:128120-168780 GCA_903798255.1 Fraxinus quadrangulata
TTTTTTTTTTTTTTTTTTTCACATTTTGCTGGTTTTGAATTCTAAAATTTAAAAATCTGGACTAATGTATTCTTCTATATATCATATCCCACTAATCATCTCATACATTCTTACAAACTAACGTTTTTAGATAATTCATAGAATAATTTAGAAATAAATTAATTAATCTCTTTTGTGTAACAAATATTCGAATTTGATAACAGATTAATACATTTAAAGTTTATTCCCTATGAAACGATACTTTTCTCACTGCATTATTACTTGTCAACGATCTCATACACTTGTAGGATTTCATCGAACAGAGGTCACCAGTATCTTGTTAAAGCCAGCCAAGTAATATGGAGCCATGCAGCCAGGTGTGTGCACTATAAAATATAGGCGTAACGAATTCACCGAGTATTGCTATTTAGAACTAGTAGTGTTTCACACGAGTCTAGGTGATAGCACGTGACATTAATTCACAGTCTCAATTAAATACTAGAATTTATGGCTCATTTTATAGGACCTATATATGCTAGCATGTAAATTGGTGTTCAACCCGATGTTAGATAGTATTATTCAATTCACCAACACATCTAAACCTTGCAACCCTAGTTCCAGCTATAAATAAGTACCAAGCAATAGGAAATTTCCACCATCACAATAATTCTCTTTTTCTCTTGTTAACCGGTGTAATAAATAAACCATGGAGAACGACAGAAGAGTGGTGGTGTTGATTTTGGGCCTCTTACTGAACTTCCATTGTACTGCTGCTTTTAGTCATTTGAAAAGTGTAGTTGGTACAGCTGGTACTATTGGAGAACAGCCTTTATCAAAGATTGCGATCCATAAAATCACACTTGCTCTTAGTATGCCTCCATTCAAGCGAGCTTTCTTCATATTGAGCTCAAAGTAAGCAACTTTTCATTATTCATACATGTTCAATTTCACATAATCTCTCTCTTCTTTTTTTAATTAGCGTTTATTGTTTGTGACGGTGAAAGTGATGGCAATGTAACTATGTGAGCTCTTTGCTTTATTTAAAAGTTTCAGACTTCTAAGCTAGCATTTGTTGGAATGTCTTGGATCTTAACGATACTTTTGTCCTTTGATCATGGATCAACATGATCTAAGAAGCACGGATATGCATACGTAATTCGGATACGATACGACTTTTTAAAAAAAAAAAAAATTAGGATACGCCGATACGTGTTATAGAATTCAACATAATTTCATCAATATAAAAAAATATTAATACAGAAGCACAATAATGAAAGTATAATAAAATAAAATACTAAAACACTTTATCTTAATCACTAATTGTTAAAACTTCATTTTCTTCAACATCATCGAATTAATTAGTTTATTATCATTAAAAATAACATTTTTCAACTCTAGCTTATCTAATGATATATTAGCAACCTCAAGCAGTCCAATATCTTTGAGAGTATAGAATAAGTCTCTGAGAATGTCCCACATTTTGGATTCTCTTTTTGAATAGATATCTAATTTTCTTGATACACATTGTTATAAATGAAAATTAATTATTCAGTTCGTTGTAGATTTATGACATGCTCCAATTTCTTTGAGCACGAAATGAAGAAGAATGTTGCACAAGAAGTTTCAAAGTAATGTTTTGTAGCAAAGGTACATGTGAACCATGAAGTAGTCACCAAGTCTTTGAATCTATATTATACCGATTAGTGATAGGATCAAATAATATAGTTTTACATGCATTGAAAGATTAAATAATATTGTGCATTTCCGATAAAATGTCTAGTTCATTTTAAAACTCTAATTTTGTATTTTTAACAAATATTATTGATTATTGATATTCAATAAGTTATTAAAATAATGTAAAATTACATAGCGGATGCATATCGAAAATCATACAAAAATATAAAATAGTTAAAAAATACGTATCGGATACGTATCAAAAATTTAAAAATTATAAGAATATATAAAATAGTTAAAAAAAAGTATCTAGTACGTATCGGAGAATATTGAAGCTTGTATACATATCGGATACGGGTACGTAACGAGTTTATAATATCGTTGCTTCTTAGAACATGATATTCCTCTGTAAATGAAGTTGAGAGTTACTTTTTAAAAAAGAAACTTTTAAGCACAGCCAAACATGCGCTTAAAATGGCTTATGTTTTCTTTCCATTCATGCTGTTATAACTGTTTATGTTTAGTTTTTATCCTGTTTCCTAATTAGCATGGAATGATGGCACGTTGGCACTGTAACATGGACTAAATCCATCAAATTCCATTGCAGCCAAAACTCTAAGCAATATCAAATTTCATAGCTTTTGCAAATCCTAAAGCACCAGTTTATCCTCGTCTCACTCATGGGAAATCTTGGGATGAAGTTATCTGGACTGATGTTAGTCAATAATTACGTTTTAACGCGTTATTACATCCTGTATAGCTCAAACTTGACTTGTACCTTATGGAAGTTAGATGATTTGCTGCTACCTTGTTGATTACAATTTTTTTTTACCTGAATTGTGTAATTGCATATTGTTGTCTTTGTGACACTTGTAGCATGTTTGGCCGAGAGAATTGGATTGTATTGTTGAGTAAAAAAGAGAATTTAAAATCTTATTTATTGTATTGTCTAGTTATATCCACTATTGCACCCAAACATGCCAATAATGTCTTGTTAGACCTTATTCTCTTGCAGAATTGTACTATACTTCTTTTTCTTCACATAAATTGCAATAAGCTGATGACAGTAACATAGAGAAGTGGATATAATATAGATGAAGCCATTCCTTTCGTGGAACGGGGTTGGAAGGGTCAAGAACAAAAGCGCTCAGCTGCTGGAGCATTAACATTTGAGCAAAACAGCATGTGCAGTATGATTTAATTCTATGAACAAGTTCTTTCTACCATAAGTGTTATAAATTCAGACAGAAAGTGTTTCTATGAGATCGTAATTGGTTAAAGGTATAAAAGGGGTAAATAAGCTCATGAGGCTTACTTTAACTACTCACAAGTTCTGGTTTTCGAAGGTGGTGTTTGGTTGTTCAACTGATGATACTCATGAAGAAATTTTCTTCTGCACACTTTGTTAAATTTGGAACTTATGTTTGTTGGATCGGAATGTAAATTATTGGATCATTCAAAATATTTAGTTAAAGGGTCTTTTATTTTGTTGGCTATGTTTTCTCCCTGAATCTACTGGCATTTCATCTCTTGGTCTAACGATAAGGAACGAATGTTAATTAAATCTATAAGATGCTCTCTTTTTCAAGATACATATAGATTTTAGTAAACATAAAACAATATTATGAATGGACTGCATTTGATAAGGATCCTCAAATTAGCTTGTAGACGTACCTGCAAGAACAGTTAGCTGGCGCGAGCCTGGTTTCATACATGCAAGTTTCTTAGAGGATTTGTTGCCAAATATTGAGCATTAGTTTTTGAAAAAAAAAAAAAAAAAAAATGTGCCTTTCACCTCTCTCCCAACTAAAAAAATAGCGAATGAAGATGAAGTGATTTTAAAAAATTCGTGTCAAATGAAGTGATTTTGGAGTTGCTTCTGAGGAACGAGGTCTGACTAATTAATGGGCATCTTCAGCTATTGTGTGATTATTATGAAATATATAAATTAATTCCATGTGTCTTTGGTATCTATTTCTGAGGTTGGCATGTTAGAAATCCTTACAAATTCTCATCATGTGTAATTTAGTTAGCTGATTTTTCAGGTAGAATGTGATGGTTCAAATGAGTATAGCAATTATCAACCTGACTCTTTGAATACCACCGATCAACTCATCAAGGATATCAAGAATTTTGACATAGTTTTGTATATAGGAGATCTCCCATATGCAAATGGTTATATTTCACAATGAGACCAATTCACAGCACAGGTGGAACCCATAGCATCAACTGTCCTTTATATGATTGCAAGGTGTGCATGTATATTATCGCACATTGTGGTGGTGGTGTTATTATTATTATTATTATTTTTTTTTTATATAGCATTTTATCTTGGCCAGATTTTTACAATGTGTAATAACAATTCATTCTACAGTGGCAATCACGAGCGTGATTGGCCTGGGACAGGATCCTTTTATGCTAATTGAGATTTTGGTGGTGAATGTGGTGTGCCGTGTTTTATGTTCCTGCAGAGAATAGATCTAAGTTTTGGTAACTAATAATTATTTTTATAAAATACTGAAGTTGGAAAAAAGTGTTTGCTGTCAAGGCTGTGCATTGTATGTTAATCATATCTGATGAAAAAAATGGCCTATAAACTTCGTTTACAGGTATTCGACAGATTATGGTATGTTCCACTTCTGCATAGCGACACTGAGCATGATTGGAGAGAGGGGACTGAGCAATACAGGTTTATCGAACGTTGCCTTGCACAAGCAAGAGGAGGAAAAACAGCCTTGGTTGATCTTTGCCGCTCATAGGGTCCTTGATTATTCTTCTAACAAATCTTATGGAGAAGAAGGTTCATTTGCAGAGCCCATGGGAAGGGAAAGCTTAGAAAAGCTCTGGCGAAAGTACAAGGTGGACATTGCATTCTATGGCCATGTTCATAATTATGAAAGAACTTGCCCATTTTACTAGGTAAATCTACGTCGCATGTTTGGAGTGGTTGGCTGGATTCACTGGATGGGATCAATGAAGAAAAAAAGTTAAAATATTGTCTTTCATATTGTGCAGTATTGTTGCCCTTGTTTCCATATGCTATAGGATTCTTTTATCTGATTAGGTTTGCTTAAAATATATTTATCTAAGTGGTAAAGTTTTAACTTTTTCCGACTGGATCTTGAATTTTACTTCATATCGAAGCTTCTTTAATTGTTTTATGCAGAATCAGTGTGTGAATTCTGGGAAAAAAAAAACACTACTCTGGCACCATGAATGGGACAATACACGTAGTTGTTGGTGGAGGAGGGAGCCATTTATCTTGGTTCAGTCCCCTTGAAACCACTTGGAGTCTCTAAAAGGATTATGATTTTGGTTTTGGCAAACTGACAGCATCTAACCACTCATCCCTACTTTTCGAATACAAGAAGAGCAGTGATGGAAAGGTGTATGATTCGTTCCCCATTTCAAGAGACTACAAAGATGTCTTAGCCTGTGTGCACGACGGCTGCGAAGTAACCGCTTTAGCACTTTGAACCGAACATGTTACAGAAAAGAAGCCATTGATAGAGTGTTGGCTAGAATAATTCTGGTTGGTGTATGTGTGAAATAAGGCTTCATAGTAATGTACAATAACGTTATGTTAAGTTGTCATGTGTTAATAATTTCAAATTTTTTTCTCATCAAATTCTCGTTACTCTCTTTGAAATATATCACAAATATTTCTTCAATCTCCAATTCCTAACAAAGTGATATGGAGCCAGCCTCCACCTCCAACATATATCCCAGAGACACTCCAATCCCGTCTTGAAATAATTTTTTTTTTTTTTTTTTTGACAAGTAATTCCCTTATTTTGCGCCATTCACCCTCCAGTATGGTACCTTATTTTTGTACCTATTTGATGTTTCTTGTGCATTGATTGATCCCATCACCTAACCAGATTTATCCTTTTGGTGAGAAGTCATTGTGCCAATGAGAATAAATCCAATGCATCATTGGTGGTTTATTTTTCACATTTTCACATGTTTCTAACTTGCAGATTGCAACAGTAGCTCACAGGTGTTGTGGCTGCAGTTCACGTGTGCTCTCATTGGATTCAATGATGAGATTTGGAAGTATGGATTTTTTGTACCGATGGATTTATCGGCGATGAGATGTCAGAATTTAATTGATTGATTTAACTTTGTTTTATTGTCCAAAATTCAATGAAATTTTTTCAGCTGACATTCTGTCAATCAATCTCTAAATACAGTCTATACATGTACCATTTCTGTTTGGAAAAATGGCTCGAGTTTCAAATCCGCCTTTCAATCAAAACTAGTGACGCGTTGATATAGATAACAAAATTATAGAGATTGAAAATTTAGATTAATGGCTACCTCTTGAATTGCAAAGTTCTTGCAGGGTCTAATGGATATTCCCCTAGACTTTTAAAATTATAATGATGGCTATTGAAGGGACAAGTTAAAAATATCAAGAGAATATTTCGTACATTATATTGGGAGATATGATTGAGGAGGCCGCGATTGAGAGATTGTATTATGGTGGATTTGGAGGGATTGCTCTAATATGGCTTGTGGAGTTACATCGAATTAGAAGAATGTACAAATAATGAAAAATAAAATAAAAAAATGTAGAGACAATATCATAGACTCTCCTCACATTATAAAAAATTACACATACTTCCCCTATGTCTAGTTTTTAGTACAATACGCGCTCGTGACCTCTTTAATCCATGTTTCATCTAAAATGATGTTGATATACCTAAAATCCTTGTAAGAAAGAAAAGATAAAATTTAATTTGTTTCCTTAATAATTAGGTAATAGTCAAAGTTTTTGTGCGCACACAATTCTTTCAATATGCACACTATAGTAATTGAACTTAAAATGATTTAAAGTTTTTCGAGTTAATTGTGTATTATGTATACTTAATTTAATTATTACATATGTAAATATATCAATAAAATTTCATATTTATAAATTCAAAAGCAAAATCAATATGTTTATTACAATCAAGTAAAATTTAAGCTAAAACAAGTGTATGATAGTTTATTAAAATATTACACACAAAAAAAAATTTATTATTAAATAGCGATCGTATTATATATCAGAATGTTAAACTAATATAATATATTAATCGTTCTAATATATTAGAAGAATATTGATCATTTGATATTTAGGGGGAGTTTATTTTATCTAGACTTCTATAGATTTTTAAAAAGTCTGTAGAATATTGTATTAAATTTTTATATATTGGTTGCTTGTGTATTTTAATAACTTTTTTTTTTTTTAATTTCATCAAATAGTATTGAAATGTTGTAATTTATTTTTGGTATTTTGCTTATCTATTTTCATAATTGAGGTGATTTATAATTTTTATATTCTTATGAAAAATTATCGACATGAGCATATTCTCATCATTTGGTCATTATCCATTCGAAATATTATTACATCGTATTGCATAAATAAATAAATAATTCAATAAAATCAGGATGTACAATAAGTTATATAGAAATATAACATTATATACAAGATTTTATTTTATTTTTTCCTAAATTAGACGTATGTCAAAGTCAAATAAATTCTATAAAGTCAATAAAATTCTTTAAATTCTACAAAAGTTATTCAATTAATTAAAAAAATGCCAAATTGAATACATCATCCTTCATTGTACTTGCAAATAACTATTTTGTGAAAATACATAATAACACTTGTAAACAAAACAAGTAATTTTATATGATTAAAATTTAAATTTATATATGACATGTCAATTTATATTCGTATGATTTACTTTGAGCAAATTAACTATAACTAATTTTAGTTCACGAGGGCAATTTAGGTACGATAACAGCATTTTAGATGAGATATGGCCAAGAGGTAGTTAGGGTTGAATATGATACTCAAACCTAGAAATAAGTAGGATGATATTATTTTTTAAATGGGAAGGAGTGACTCCGATATTGTCATAAAGCTCAGTAGGTGTTTCTGATATTGTCTCAGAATTATAACAATATTTTTACTAATAAGAAATTTTTTAAACTTATAAAGGCCCTGTTTGACTTCCTTTAAAATAAAATAAGTTATTTCCCATACTCATTTTCAATTACATGTTCACATAATGAAATATTTTGCAAGTAGAAACTTTTTACCATATATTCTTCAAAAAAAACTATTCAAAACATTAGTTTTACACAATAATGGCCATCAAACAGGGGCTAAGATTGTAACTTTTTCCCAATGATTGTAACTTTCGGGTTAGAGTTAAGCAGTTGCTTTCATTGGGTAGAAGAAAGTGAAATTGGGAAGAATAAAGAGGGACAATACACGAAGAAATTTGTGGCCTAATTGTCTTTCTTAATCATGATTAACAACTGCACTAGAAAGAGACTTTTAACATGGAGTCTTGCGTTGCTTTCCAACCTCGAGAGCCCACAAACAAAGCATGTACCATCGAATATTTTAACAGTTGTGAATTTTCTCGATCGACTGTCTTTCAAGGGACGGTTCTGTCGGTGATCCATGCCTCAACACAATATACCCCACATTTCTTTTTTTTTTTTTTTTTACGCATATAAACCATTAATGGAGGAAGAGAGACCTGTGTGAGGCTTTTTTCCCTTGTGCACACATTTGTGGCTATCTTCACACATTTCCAAGATAAAATAATTAAATCCTAAATATCTTCAACACACGACAAAAAACCTTGAAAGTACAAAAATGTTTGGTAACATATTTACCTTAATACAAAAAATAAAAATAAATAAATAAGGTGTGGTCCTGAATTTTTAAGATGATACAAGTCACTTAGTGATAGTGTTGTCAACTCAACTCGTTTGGGTGGACAATAAAATTTGTTTTTAGCCTATTATTGTAAAATAGCGTACGTATGTACGAGTGTGTTGGAGGATAAACAACAGATTAATGCCATAATAAAATCCATAATTTGAAAAGATTAAGCCAACACTCGATAAATTATTATAGAAGTGTCACGTATTTGGCTTCCATTATATATGGAATTACACATGAAAGAGACAAAATACTATACATTAATTTTAATTGTTGGTTCATTATTCTCGTGCTGAATTAAGTACAGCAAATATTCTTATTTATCTCTAAAAGGTGATGCCAACTTTCATTAGAATCTTTACTAGGGCTCTAAGCAAAATTGTGTGGAACCCCCCGCATATCTCTTCAATCCGGAGCACGATAACAAGTTGATGATTAATATGTGAAAAGCCAACTCAGAATTGAAAAGGATAATTGATCCTTACTTTAAAGTTGAAATATGGGTGGTGTATCTAATTATTGAACCTTTTTTTTTTTTTTTAATTAGCATAACGAATTCAGGCAATACCTGAGTAACATATTTTTAGGTACAAATGATCTTCCTACGTACGTAGACAATGATGCTGCAATTGAAAACTTAAGATGCTGTGTTTGACGAATTAAGGCACTCATACAAGATATTCAAATAAGTTATTGACTAACATGCATATGTATGCATAGATATATTCCATATTATTTCACTTAAGGAGCTAAGCAAAATATATAGTAATACAATAGATATATCGACTGCTACACCGACAAGTGGGATAATGGATTAGATGATGGCGAAGTTGGTGATCAAGCGAAGGTCCAAAAATTTGCGTCAGTCCCGGAAACTTGGTTTGGTCTCGTTCGTTGTACCTCGTGATCCTCGAGAGGAAAACAGAAGTTGTCATTGGGATCAGCATAACAAGAAAGTTGCTTCGATGTATCGGCCTGGCCATTGAGCTGAGACGCCACCAGGCGGTCGAGCGCCACCCAGTCTGTTGGCCCAGTTTTCAGATCATCAACAGAATTGCCATTTTGGTTGGTGCAAGAAGTTTGAATGTTATCTGTTAGCATATAGTCCATAGGTTGTTCACAAGCTGCTTTGAAACTGCTGCAATCTTGATCAGTACTGAAAGGTGATTCAATGCTAAGAAGTGATGGAAATGTTGGATTATCCAATCTGTGAAGGGGAAGAAAACCAGCATGAAATTCATCGTCAATCGTTGATTTCATTTGATTGACAAATTGCATATCCTCGTCTTCATCATCTTCATTATTGTTGATGTTATTGTTGTCGATCATTAACTCGTGTTCTTTCTTGCATGATTGACGCATGTGCACAAGTATCTGATCAAGAATGCCATCGTTATTCGAATTCTGTGCTGTAACAGTATTTCTTGAGTAGATTGAAGTGGATGAATTACTCTCTAAAGCTTTGTGGTAATTTTTCTTCTTGAAAACTCGGCAAACCACCCAACCATCTTCGGGCGACATATCCCCAACTAGATTATATGCCTGGATTCGCAATTTTTTTAAAATGAATTATAATTGGAAAGGTAGAAAACATATGACATGAATGATGAGTTGAAATACTGCTAAAAAGGGGGAAAATAATTATGACCTTTTCTATTATTGAAGTATTCCATACGGTCTTATAAATTCTTCTCAAATATGCAATTAGTGATCAAAATATCCCATAATCAAACAAAACTCGACTACCTTAACGAGGCCTCATGCGTTCCATAGTGTTAAAGATAAATCACACATCAAATAAATATACGGTAATACTTTTGACTTTGAAACTTAAGTTTTAATATAGTATCATAGTCCATTAAACTTAAATGAACAAAACAATTTGTTCAAAAGCTATAACGGAGAATTAAATTTCGAGATTGATGTTGAGCCACAACTTACGGGCATGTTAATTGTAAATCTCACTCCAAATATTGATAAGAACAAAATACACAACAAATAAAGGCCTCATTTTAACAAAATTGACATTTTAAGATATAACTCAAATTTCATGTATCGTACAAGAGCATATAGATTATAATGCTCAAAAGAACGTAGGAGTTTTTTTGTTCATGGCTGAAATTAACCAATGTTGCGGAAAGAAAAAATTCCCAGAAGCTTCATTGTACATACACACAAAAATAAGAAATTAAAAATGGCCCTTAATTAAGCAATCAAATTATTAGGGAAAAGACATACATTGGGGTCATGAGTATCGTCCTCGAGCCGATACTCATGCATAATCCAATCTGATTTCTGTCCATGTGGAGCTCGTCCTTTGTAGAACACCAGTGTTTTTCTCATTCCAATTCTTTGGAAATTACTATGTATCACTTTATCACGACCAGTAGCCTTCCAGAATCCGGCAGCAGTCGCACGATTTGTTCGAGTCCCGGTAGGGTATTTTTTGTCCTTGTGGCTGAAGAAATACCAATCGTTCTGTGGCGTAGATCCTATTTTACACTTCTCTGCACAAAAAAACGATTCATTCAAGGAGAAAATGAACTGTTTTGACATATCAAGTAGGAAAGATTGCTGTAGGCTTAAATTTACCTTGAATATCCCATGGCTCAAGTTTGTTAAGGTCTACATCACGAATAACATCAAGATCAATCTTCTGGTGAGCTACTTTCTTCCTCAAGTAATACTGCAAAAGCTCTTCCTCAGTAGGATGAAAACGGAATCCTGGAGGCACCTTGGACTGACCATTTACAGATAAATTCATATCTTCTGACATCATGCACTAGCCAGGTGAGAGGTACGTAGTTGAAATTGTAGTAACAACAAAAGAGTACTACGTACAGGAACCTCGCTCCTGCCTAAATTTGAAACTAAAATTACGTACGTAGCTCACTTTTATGATGATGAATAAGGCAAAAAAGGGAAAAGAGAGAGGAACATCGTGAAAAAGATAGAAAAGGAGGAGAATACGAACAAGGTAAAGCAAGTGTGTGCGCAAAATAAGGGTTGGGAAATGATGATTTTATATGAAAGTGGTAGGACGAATAAGGGTCTAAAACTGCATGGAAAGTTTTTGTAACATAGCCAATAGTCCCTTTTTATGTGGGGCCTTTGGCTTCCAGAAGAACCAACCACCTAAATTTAGAGGTAATGTAGGGCCCATTATAGGTACCATATTGTAGGTCCCACATCGGACGTTAGAGGTTTCCCTATATATAATCTTGGGGGGTAGGGGGGGTGGAGGGGGCATCTCCAAACTGTGACCCTCGACCTTAAAGATCTCAAAGAAAAGCTCCATTGAAACCACCACAACGATTATATTCAAAAGAATCTCTCTCCTTTCTCTCTCTGCCGCCATCAACCAATCCGAGATGGGGTCGGAGGCAGTGCGCTTTCATGGAAGAAAGCTATGATTATGTAAAAGAGGTTGGCAGAAATTAAGGAGTATATTACGTTTACATTTCACCGGATGACGTATATATCATCAAGGAGTATATTACGTTTCTATGATGAATTCCACGACTTGAAAATATTAGAATCGATCAAATACAATAAATATATGAAAGGAATGCTTGTGAGTAATGGATGCAAACTGTGAAATCATGAAAATTTAACCATACGAATTCTCCCCCCGTTTTGATTAATTGGAACCCACCATTTCATTTACAACATCCGCACATGTCTCGGTATCCATATCATGCATCCACTTAAAACTACCACTTCGAAGAGTTTTCTATAGGGTTGGACAAAACTCTCGAACCGAATTGGACCCGAACCGAACCGAACTGAACCGAATCGAGCGATTTTCTTAAGTTAAATACTCGAACAGATATCTGAATCGAGAACTCGCGAGTTTGGTTCGGTTCTCGGTTCTAGACGAAAAACTGAATAACCGAATCTTCCTAATTTTTTTTATTTTTTTTTTATTTTAAGAGTATATTTGGTACATATTAAAATGAGATAATACATTTTTTTGAAGTGATGTCATGGGGAATATGTGGTTGAAAAAGAAGGAAAAGTTATTGATGTGATAAAAAAATATTATTTTATTGAAAAATGTGTGATTGAAAATGAGTAAAAGAATGAGAATGAAAATATGTGTATCAAACAGGGGCTAAATATTTGACCTCCATTCTAGAGCACGTTAACAATGTTTTTGGAAAGAATATATTTTGGAAGAATGTATTTTGAAATTGTAGATTGATGGAGAATGTGTAGTTGAAAAAGAAGGAAAAGTTATTGATGTGATAAAAAAATATTATTTTATTGAAGAATGTGTGGTTGAAAATAAGTAGAAAAATGAGAATGAAAAAAATAATGTGGCTCAAACAGTGGCTAAATAAGTTGAATTTTTTTTTTTAAATAAATTTGCTAACTAATTAATTTAATCAAAACCCAAAATATGATTTTACTATTTCTAATTTCCATCCAAACTCGACTTAATCAAATTGATATAAGTTTTACCCAAATCTCTTATTCTACCATAGTATCATTTCTACCGTTCTATTTTTTTGTGAACTAGCCATATTTTTCTTCCTATAATTTTAACAGTCAAATCTATAAAGAACTCAATAAAGAGGTGCAAAAGATATCACGAGATTGGATTACGTTATTTTGTAAGAGTTAAGATTGAACATATCATAGTCAAATTAATGTAGCGTTGTAATATAAAAAAATTTAATTATTATAGGGAATCCTGGAATCGAACTGGACCGAATGAAATCGAATCCGAACGGTTCCATTATTAAATTTAGACACGACGGTTCCATTTACTAAATATCCGAAAATTAGAGTTTAGTTCGGTTATTCGGGTTTGGTTCGGTTCTCTTTAGAACCGAACCGAATCGGACCATGCCCAACCCTAGTTTTCTATTGGGTGCCCTGTTATAGTTCGACTTTCATTTGAAGAGTTTTCTGTTGTGTGCTCTGCAAATTTTCCAAGTAAAATACTGGCATTACAGAAAATTGGATGAAAAAGATATTACAAGATTCCAGGGGAAATCTTTGTCAATTGAAGGAGAATGATGAAAAATTAATTCTAAATTTTTTTAGTTAGTATTTTCTTTATTAAATAATGCAGAATTCAATTTCAATTATGATTTTTTATATTTATTTATCTAGTGTTAGTTGTTAATTAAGATTAGTCATTAATTAAAATTAGTCATTTATTAGGATTAGTTGTTAATTAGGTTTATTTGTTGTTTTAAATATGGGTTGTAGCCTTAATGGTAAGGTAGATGTTTTTGAATTGAAGTAAAATATTAATTGTTGAAGTATTCTCTAAATTGCAATCCAAATTAGTATTCGGGCACAAATCAATGATTTGTTGATAAAATCAAATATTCGGTATTCTTGCAAAAACTCAACAAATATTTTACGTATTCTTTGTGAATTAACGTACTTATCGCTTCCATGCTACATCAAAGAGACTTTAATGGTGCAAAAGAGGCATTTGGGCATGGATACGAAGACATTGACGAGGGCTTTTACATTCTGAATAAAGTGTTTTGACGCACGCTAGCATACACCAAAGAGTATAGCAAAGATAGCAATGAAGAGTATATGAAGTTTAGATGAGACTTGTGGTGACACGAAGCACGAAGAAGATCATGAGATATAAAGTTTATATTTTTTTAACTTCTTAACTCTAGTGTTATTTACTATTTAAATTTTCTAGAATGTATTTCCCTGAGTGAAAGTCAAATTATATGGTCCCTCCCTAGTTTTTATTTGTTGTAAATATGAGGATGAATATAAATGGCACAATATAAAATAAACAAATGCACAAAAACGAAACATAATTGATAGGGGGAAGGAGAATTCGTTAAAATATGAAGAAAGAATACATAAATTTTGTATTTACAAATATTGTATAACTCGTCTAAATCACAATGAAAGACTAATTATACACAAAGAACGTTTCAAACCCCAGAAGTAGAGTTATAGATGAAAAAAATGTTGAAAACGCATTAAAAACTCGAAACGAGCTTGGGTTGGACGACACCACCGCTCGAACGTCAAGCAGGCGGTGATTCCGTCGCTCAAGCAGCGGGCCAGTGCTAAGCGAGCGCTTTTGAGCTCTCAAGCAGGAGGCTAACAGAAAAGTGTCGAAAATTTTTCCCTGGTCTATATCTTGACATTTTCAAATTCAACACAAATTTCAAACTCTCAATCGAAGTCCCAAATTGAATTTCAACTAGAATTACCAAATAGAATTCGAATAAGATTCCCAAATAGAATCCAAGTCACACTCTGATTCTAACAAACTCCACTTTAACACGAATTTCACTGCAATGAATAAATTTCAAAAATTCTCTACTTGAAGACAAATTCCAATGCAAGAAATAAGACTTAACTCTTCAACAAAAAATCTAACAAAAATCTCCTTCAATCACCAAATAAGCAACAAAAATTACAAATGATTTAATAATCACCAAATAAGGTAGAAATAAGCTATGTAATAGAATCAACACAACTAACTCTTCAATAGAATTTTCTTGACTAGAATCAGTACCTTCAATCACATTCAAAGCAAAAGCAATTAAATTAGCATATGCGTACCTTTGTGGAGGCATAATATTTCTCTTAAGTTTGTCTCTAGCAATTGAATACGATGGCACTACTAGTCATGGTGGCAAAGCGGAATTATCCATAACTTCTGAACTTGACTAAAATATATTCTTCAATGTAGACCCCAAACTAAACTCCGACGGTGCTGAAACAAACTCAAAATCCACCCAAGTGCTCAAAATTTTGTTGATTAATCTTCAAGACATATAATTGGGACATTCTTCGCCCTTTCATCACAATATGGGCACATTTATTAACATTTAGAAATGCATGGACAAGCGGGGTACCAAATGCCCCAATAGGAGGCATTTTAGCAGGAAGAAGAAAATAATGACACGGAGACTTACCCCAGAGACATATGAGGAAGCCTAGACAAATTGAAATGGAGGTAGAGATTAATGTCTACAAATTATACCTCCGTCAACCTAGTAGTAACTTACCACCAGTGTCATTGATAGAATTGGATAATTAAGACCTAGGAATAGTCCCCAAAAGTCACGCACATATAGAGGCAAAAAGAACACGGGCAAGGCCATGAATCGTAGGGAGCCCTTCCACCTAGAAATATATGAGAGACAAGGGACGCTGTAAACTTGAAGAACCTAGCCGGAACTTCGCAACCACCTTGCTACCAAGCAGAAAGGAGGATTCTGACGGTCCATGCAAATCCTTTGAGTTGGATGATGATTATGATGATAAAAGTCTCCCATTTTCTCAAGAACTGAGGAATGCCCATATTCCTAATTACTTTATGCCGTCAAAATACACAAATATGAAGGAAAGGGTGATCCTACAAAGCACCTTAACAATTATAAAACACACATATCTCTTAGGGTAGCCTCGTCGGCATTGAAATGCAGAGCTTTTCACCTCACACTTATTGGGGGTGCGAAAATTTAGTATAGCCGCATACCGATTGGTAGTATTAGAAGTTGGCCGGATCTCAAAAAAACCTTCCTGAACCAATATTTGTCAAGCAAAGAAAGAGAGGCCCACATCCAAAGGTTGCAGATATGAGACAACAAGCGAGCAAAACTTTGAAGAACTATCTAGTTCGATTTGTGGATGAAATAACGTATTGTGAGCAGGTCATTGATACGAAAGCCCTTTCAGCTTTAAGGAGAGGCCTTAACAAAAACACCATATTTTAGAGAAATGTGCAAAATATGTATAGTACCTCTTACGACGTCTTGGCTGAAATGATAAGGAGCGAAATTGTCAACGAGGAATTGATTGATCATCGTAACCAAACCTCGTTGGGGGCTTCTACTGCCTCAGAGGCATAGGCAAAGTCATGTTTAGCACTTGGTAAACCAGCAAATGACCTAGGTAGAACACATAATCGCCCCCACTTAGAGCCAGGCATTAGCCATCGCCACCCTAAAAGTAGTACCATCTTTGGCATATGAAGAGATTTGGCCTAATGTACAAAGATCACCAAACTAACCAAGGGGCAGAGGTAGAAGGAAGAATAATGAACCTAGAAATAGGCCATACTACACTTACCATCGTACATACAGTCACAGCACAGATGATTGTATGTCCAAGCCATATCACACAGAGCTAACAGACTCGTATACTCAGAGGAGAAATATATGACATGCCCAACGAAATGTATCTCAATCCATACATGATCAAGAGGCAAGGCGCAATGAGGCAAGGCAAGATCGTAAGGATAAATCGCCGGACAAAGGCTCGACAAGGTTAGAAACAGGCCTAAAGATGGCCCAAGATAAAGAAGAGAGCCCCTGTAGATACGGACAACGCCCCTATTAGAGAGATTGATACAATAATAGGGGGCCCTCACGTTTGAGGAAAGTAAAGGAACGCACAAAGAAATTATGTCAGTGAGACTAAAGATCCTCTCATGACAAGTTACTTGGTCAATAGCACCTCTCATGGGGCCGACAGCAACCCACCAATAATGTTTATGTAGGAAGATGTCATGGATATGCATTATCCCGATTGTGATGCCTTGGTGATAAAGGTCATTGTGGCAAGAAATGGCTTAAAGTTCATGTTGGTGAATAACGGGAGTTCCGTCAACGTCTTGTTTGGAGCCACTTATGATAAAATGTTAATAGATCATGAGCTCACCCCCATAACAGCCCCCTATATGGTTTCATCGACGACAGCATCGTCCATAGGAAAAGAATCACATTAGCAGTGGAAATGGGAACACCCCCCTTGACAACGCATCATTTCTTGGAATTCCTTGTTGTGGACCACAGGTCCGCTTATCCCCCTTGACACCCCCCCTCCCCTATGCATGAAATTTTCCATTGATCGAGCATCGCCACTGTTCGAGGTGATCAAATAGGTTTGAAAGAATACTACCTCAACTCCTTAGGGAAATCTAAACCCCGTAGCACAAATATGGTTCTGATAGACACTGAAATGCTTGACGTACCTGTAGAAGGTCCGACCCCTGAACAAGGGAGAGATGTTGATATGGTAGATGTCCCTACAGAAGGGGTTATCCCTGAAGAATAGATTCTAGATGTAGTTTGGATCCTAAAATCATGGAATCAAACTCCCAAGCAACCCAGTTGATGAGTAGAGTTTTTTTTGTAGACCCGCAAGATATCACGAATATGCTCCAGAGTGGAAAGGTGTTGAACTCGGAGGACAAGCAGAAGCTTAAAAGCTTCATGTTCAAGAACCTAGACATATTTGCATGGAAGTATGAAGATATGGTGGGTGTTGACCCCAAGTTTAGTTGCCACCATCTTAATATCAACTTAAAATTTAGCCTCCCCGAGCCAAAAAAGAAGGGTATTGAAAACGGAAAGATATGAATCCTTGAAGGAGGAGATGTAAAGGTTAATATCCAACGGGTTCATTAGAGAAGCTGTCTATCTGAGGTAGATATCTAATCCAGTTCTGGTGAAGAAGCACAATGACAAGTGGAGAGTCTACATATATTTTTCCAACATGAATCAAGCATGTCTCAACGACAGTTTTTCGCTCCCAAGGATTGACCAACTCGTAGATTATACAGCATGACATACGCTATTGAGTTTTATGAATGCGTAATCAGGGTACAATCAAATTCTCATGCACCAATCCGACGAGGAAAACACTCGTTTATCACAGCTAAGGAGCTCTCTTGTTATAAAGTCATACATTTGGTCTGAAGAATGTTGGGGCTACCTATCAAAGGCTCGCTAACAGGATGTTTGCTGATCTTATTGATAAAACAATGGAGGCGTATGTGGATGACATGTTAGTAAAAAACCTCAAAGCTGCAAGCCACGTCAAACACCTGGAGGCCACTTTTAAGGTTTTAAGGAAGTATATGATGAGGTTGAACCAGCTGAAATGTGCTTTTGGAGTAGCCTCTGGAAATATTGTGGGTTATATGGTCAATAAACGAGGCATAGAGGCGAATCCAGAGAAAATCAAGACTTTCTTAGACATAAGGTTCCCCTGCAAGCCCAAGAAAGTGCAAAGCCTTAATAGGTCGTCTGGCAACATTGAGCTAATTCGTCTCAAAGGCAACCGATAGATGTCGCCAGTGTTCAAGATCATCAAAGGATGAAAGAGGTTCCAATAGAATGAGGAGTGCGAAATGACTTTTCAAGAGTTGAAAAATCATTCGGGACAAGCCCCTTTCTCTCAAAGCCTAAGGAAGGAGAGGTACTATTGCTATATCTAGTTGCATCTCCAAAAGCTGTGAGTTTAGTGCTTGTAAAGGAATAAGGTGGCGCACAACTACCTATTTATTACGTAAGCAAGACCATTTTACCAACAGAATCACGATACACATACATGGAGAACCTTGCTCTTTTCCTAAAATTCGCATCCAAAAAATTGAGGCCCTATTTCCAGGCCCATAGTATACGGGTATTAACCAACTTCCCACTTAAGCAAGCGTTCTAGAAACCTGGTGCCTCGGGAAGGCTAATAAAGTGGACTGTAGAGCTAAGTGAGTTCGATATTTCGTACAAGTCAAGGACCTCCATGATGGGGCTAGCATTAGCAGAATTCACAGAGGCCCCAAATATCGACATGATAATAGAACCAGTAGACCCCCCAGCTTGAAGCATGTTTGTCGATAGATCTTCTTGTAAGCCTAGAAGGACACAAGCTTAACTGTGCAGTAAGATTTGGCTTCAAGACCTCCAATAATGCAACTGAATACAAGGTATTGCTAGCGGGCATCAGGTTATTTAAGTAGATGCAAGTAAACAGATTGGTGGTTAATGGCAACTTCACCGCAAGTAATAAGAGCATAGAAGCCTACCTCAAGAAAGTTCTAGATTTGCTTCCATCCTTTGAAATGTTTTAATTAACCCAGATACCAAGGATTGAGAACATGCACACTGACGCATTATCAAAGCTAGCCAAGCAAGTATTCAGAACTGCCCAAAGAAGTACCAATTGAACAGCTCTCCAAATCCTCTATATCTAAAGGGGAGGAAGTAATGTGGATTGAAAGGACCCCACCTTGGATGCAACCAATCATCGCCTTCTTTAAGGATTACGAGCTACCCAAAGACAATGAAGAAGCTCACAAACTTAGGTGTAGGGTTGTCCACGATGTACTCAAGGACGAAATACTTTACAAGAGAGGCTTCTCGTCGTCCCTGTTGAGGTGCAACTGAAAGGAAGAGGCCAATTATGTGCTGCGCAAGATTCGTGAAAGATGCTAATTAGGTTCGGCGCTAGCGTGGAAAATGCTAAGACAAGAGTACTACTAGACAACCCTAAAAAAGGATTCTATTCAATTTATGAAGAGATGCAACAAATGTAGGCGCTTCTCAAGTCCCCAATTATCCTACATAGCAAGCAAAGGTAGGGCCCCACATCGACTCAAAATATATTTTAACACGAGGCTGATCTAACCGAACCCCTTCCTGTAGCCGAACCAATATGCTTGCCAACCCCACCGAAAAGCTGGCCCGTAAGTAGAGGCGAGGCCACAGAAGGGGTTCAACACGAGATCTCTCATGAAATCTTTTTGATATATGATTGACGTGACAATTCACTGTCACCGTTGCCACTGTCGGCCGTTCCGATCAAGTCCAAAGCTGCAAGTTAGGCATTATAGATGCTAGAATAGTACTAGCATTTAAGGCTTATGATTGATTGATGTCTAAGATTAAAGGCATTGGCGCACGGATGAGGCCACGTATCTTTTCATCCAACGACCATCATTCATCTTCTTATAGTATAAAAGCTCACACTTAATGTCAGTTGAAGGTAATGCAAGTTTAAACTCTCAAGCTATAACTTTGCCTATCGCCGTTCTATTTGTTATTCTCCAAAGTCGATCCACTTTTTATATTGAAGGCGTACGTTTAAAATTCTCTCACACTCATATATTTACTTCTCTAACTGACTTGACCGTCAGAGTGCATGCGACCAATTCCACCCCCACCAAAAGAAGTCACGTGTGACTAACAGTTTGTCTAAATATGCATAAATTGAGCTTGTATGAATGTGAGAGGTATTGAGAAATGTTTGTCACATTTGAGGTTCATTTTTTTATGTAAACAAATACGACCTCGAAAGGATTGCATCATGCATGGTTAACACGCTGTCTCTTCTAGACTAGTACTATCAACATGCAAATTTCTATACGTTACTGTATTATTTTTGGCGTATTACGAGAAAATTTGACTGTAATATTGTTAATAATTTTTTTCCTGAAAATTGTAGTAGTTATTAGTCTTGTCATTAATCCTATTAATTATCTTGATCAATTTGACAAATATGTAATCATTACCATTGTCTCTAATTTTTCCTGAGTTTTATGATTTCTTTTCCATTAATTGGTTAGCATGTCAATTGGTCACTCAAACATTTCCACATGACTCTACATCCCTGCAAAGCCACTTAATTTGGTTGAATAATTAAACTTATTTAGTACAACTTTTTTAAGTGACACTTTAGAAAATATCGAACATATCCTGAAATACACAACCCTGCAATTACTACCATGTTGGTGTCAATACTGTCCGTTCTTTCTATTGATAGTTTGTTTGTGATATCAAAATAAACTTTGTAAAAAGAGATTTTTTTGGAGAATGTGTCGTTAAAAAGTAGAAAAATATTTTAGATTTACATTCAAAATTATTTTATTGAGAGAAATTGTAATTAAAAATAAGTTTCGAAAAAACAATTATAAGTAACTCTCAATGTATAGAATCTTTCTTTCAAGAATTGTTAGACAAAAAAGTATAAAATTCTGTCATTCCTTTCAATATTTTTTGTCTCAATTATCTGTAGTTTCCAACAGTGAATAAGTAATCCACACATTAGACATTAATAGAACAAGGGGGATTGTTCACAGGCACTTTACGGTGCTGTGTTGACAGCACATGTATGACGTCTCTTTTTGTTTTTTGACTAAGGATAAACCAAAAACTGCCAAGAGGAAATCTGTAAAAAATCTATGAACCATTTTCTGTACACCTAGCATCACTCACATGAATTATTAAGAAAAATTGGTGTGAACATTTTTTGTAATAGGTTAAAGCTGTCTTAATTTTCCAAGCATATCACTATACTGGTTTCTTCTATTTGTCTTTTAACCATTGCTTTGTCTCTTCGATTCCATTAGGTCCACAATCGAAAACTTTTAAAAAGCTCAACTACAGTTTACACGTCTAATAACAGTATTATGATAACACGTCACGGCCACGAGTAAAATTTCGATATATTTAATGTAAAATTCTCGATTACTATTGAATCCACCACAATATTACCCGCCTCTAAAATATTGCAACTTGCCACTACTAATTATGTACCGATAGACAAACGTTTCGTACGTGGCTAGTAAGCACGGCAAAATGTTACCGACAAAATTTTTACCCACTTGCTAAGTGCCAGCCATGTATGATTAGTAACGATAACAACATCACTTACATATACCGTTATGAGGTCAATTTTCATCGTCTTAATATAATCATGACTTTTATTCTTCTAAATTCTAACCCTAATCATGATTTTAGCCAACAATTGACGATGTAACCACTAGTTTTACTAACCAGCACCACTGCAAATATTTCTCATCTAATTACATATAATTGGTTGCTGTTGAAATCAGTAATGATTAAATTATATCTTCTCTTTACACTTTTGTTGAATATAATTTGTAGTGTATATATTATTCTCCAGTCACCTTCTTGCACTTGCAGTTAGTTAGAGCAAGAGTTGACAAATTAAATGACGTGGAATGACGACACAAATGCAAGAGAATTAATTTTCTATTAATTTTTGGGACAATAAGCTTGCTCTTAATTTGAATTTTAAACTATAACTATAAATATATTAGGATCGAACTCTCCAACCTTTTACTTAACGTGGAAATGAATCCAATCTTCGAAAATAAGTAACGTTATTTATTTTTATTGAAATATATTGTTAGTACGAAATGTAGTGAGGCATCCGAAATCAATTGTCACGTAGACTAGTATTGAACTCCATTGGAGATAATACGGTGTGATTAAGCACTCATGTGATGGAAACTGACAACATGGATGTTGAAATTCCCGTGAATTAATATTGGAGGGAGAAATTGTAAAATGTAAACTGCTTAATAGTTTCTTAATCTCAACGTTAAAGTTGCATTCATATTTATCTTCTACATTGTCGATTATCTAATGTAGGGATCCAATCTCACGGTATTAAATCGGCTCACTTTGAATATTGGAAGATATTTTCGCACTACCAAAAAGGTTGAGAGGTCCCACTAATTTTCTCTATAACTTTTCCCAATTCTAGGCAATATAACTAATATGTTTAAATGATTGTTTTCTATATTATATTACAAACATATATATAATTGAGTACTATAGTTATGTAAAATATGATAGTAAAAAATTAATTTCACATTTAAAAATATGAACCAATTAAAATTTATCTAAATATTTACTGTGAAGAAGAACTAAAGTGAAATCTAAATTAAATTTAAGCATTTGATGTCAAATTTATTTTATTTTTAGTGTAATGATTTTATAAAATCTAATCTACAATATATTAAAGGGTAATTATATTAACACTACAAAACTTACTTGTTACACCACAATTTTATTAAAATTATTAACATAAAACATTTTGACAAAGACATCATAATCATCATCTTTTATCCATGTATCACAAGTACCATGGGGTGAGGCAGTGCAACAAGAGAAGTGGGTGGCACCATATTTGAAGAAATAACAAATGCCAGCAGGGCAAAGGGTTCTCTCCTTCGCTCCTCCATTTATTATTTTGAATGATAACAAATTAACAGGAGGAGAAGACGGATTGAGGAAGGAAATTTGTATTTGTTTTCCTTCACTTTCTCTCTCATTTGCTCAATTCTTTCTCTCATCGGCACTTTTGTCCTTGTTTACACTATCTTCTCCACCACAAACCCTAAAAGAAGTGCCCGAGACTCCCTAATTTCGATAATATCCGTGATTGAGTTTTAAGCCGAACTTTTCATTCGTTATCTAGCAAAACATACGTCATAATTTTAGCAAGTTAAGTTTCTTTTTTTTTTTTTTTTAATCAATTTTTGTTGTTGATTAAAGGTACTGGCACCATTGTCTCTAGAATCC
The DNA here is from genome assembly GCA_903798255.1 of Fraxinus quadrangulata. Taxonomy (NCBI): domain Eukaryota; kingdom Viridiplantae; phylum Streptophyta; class Magnoliopsida; order Lamiales; family Oleaceae; genus Fraxinus; species Fraxinus quadrangulata. The sequence goes on from CAIGRB010013253.1 coordinate 151,623, forward strand.
ACCCAACAAATGGTGGCGCCGCTCCTTTTGGATCCAACGGAGGTGGCGATGGCTGGATGTTTGGATTTGCCACTGGTGCCTATAGCAGGCTCTTCTAATAGCGATGCTGACAATATTTCTTTCGACCAAGTTTGCGTCTTTCAAAAAATCTAGAATTGAGAAAAAAAAATGACGAGTAATATTGAGATGATTTGTACACCACAATTTTATTTTTTATTGAATTAGGGGTATAATTATAAATTTATCATGGTGTACTTATTAAAATTATATTTTATTGTGGTGTGATTATAATTTGGTGTAGTAAATAAATTTTGTGGTGGTAATATACTTAACCTATATTAAATATTACAAGTGAAAATCATTTTTTGAACAATTATAATCCTACTACAATTCAATTATTTAATAATACCTTACTTTACATTTTTCAATATGCACCTATTATTAATTCTCAATTAATTAAAATTCACGTTCATTTAATTATTAAATTTACAAACTGTAATAAATACTACAAAATCCTTCTTCATGCATGTATTTTCTATTATTAATTAACATTCACGTTCATTTAATTATTAAATTTACAAACTGTAATAAATACTACAAAATCCTTCTTCATGCATGTATTTTTTATTATTAATTATTCATTTAATTAACATTCATATTCATTTAATTATATTAATTCAATTAGTTAACATTGACATTCATTTAGCATCCAGTTTCACTTAATTGAAAATTAAATTATATTTATTTAGTACAAATGATTTAAGATTTATTGTCACTTATATATTACTTAGTATTAATTTTAAATTAATTAACATTTACGTTAATTCATGTATAGTATTTGTCATTCATCTTCATTTATACATTTATTTGTAATTCTAATACACTCACATTCAAGTATAAATTTCATTATTTACATGCATGTATAATAATTAATATTTATTTTCAAGGGCTTGTATTTTCCTCATATTTAGCTCAAAATGATAAATGGAGGATCAAATATTACTTTTTCGATACTTATAAAATATTTCAGAATAACGTGCAACGCACATTCAACTCTAACTAGTATATATAAATGTTAAGAGTAAAGGGAATAATATTAGTGATACTAAATCGAGCCGTATGAAAATATTAATAATTTTTAAATAATATTTATTAAATCATTATAACACGCGTATTTATGTTGATTTATTAATTATTATCCATTGATAGTGCAATATATATAAATTCGTCACGAAATATTAAAGATTAATCTAGGTAGAGGTGATGATAAAAATTGTCTATGACCGAGTCATCGAGAGGTGAGTCAGTTGATTATCATACTAAGATAATTTCATTCAATTGCTAACTTGCAACAATCTCTCATCTTTTATCTTAGCTTGAACCTCGTAGATAGGATCGAGACACATCTGCCTCAATGAAAAAAAAAATTAAAAAGAAGAGGTTTTTAACCTGAGCTATTATTTCAATCCACCATCTATGAAATCATAGACATTCTTATACATAACAATTAATATTTATAGAATTATTGAAAACCTCCGTATTACATATTATTTTGTTGACAATTTTATCATTTGGTACATCATTTATATTCAAAGAATGTACTCGTGTTTGTCCAATCATCTATATGTATACATGAGCTTCGTTATGTTGACAAGTTTCATATTGGTACGTCAATTATTATTTGGCTCCCTTGCTCGGACCAAGCTTTGGTAATTGGTTGTCATCCTGGAATCAATGATTAGAATGATCAATGTATCACTTATCATGACATAGCGGGCTATCGACACCATTAAAATATAGATTAATAGGCAAATTGAAACTTTCGCAGCCTGAGCTTTTAAAGTTTGGTCCTTCAAAACAAAGAAAGGTTGGGACTCTCCATTTATTTCCGTACAAGGAATCTATCTAAAATTGATAAATCGACATGACATAACATTACAAGACTAGTGTATTATTAATTGATACGTGATCATTGTTTAGTTATATCATTTGTACTCATTTAAATACCAAATGCAAGAGAATGGACTGCATTTGTCCAATCATCTATGTATTATTTGTAAAAAAAAAAATTGTCTATGAAGAACATTAGCCGCCTAGTTATTGCTTTTAAGAGGAGAAAAGTTGTTACTATTGTCATCATCGAAATAGTTAGTAGGTGAAGTGTTTATTCTTCAACAAAACGTTGTTGATGTAAGTACTTGGTAAATTTAGTCAAAAAATGTAGGTAAAAAGTATGTTACCATTGGAATTTGTCATGCAAACGTAATAAGCATTGCTCGATCTCTACTTTCTAAAATTCATTTTTTCTCAAACTCATTTAGAATCTTACATTTCGAATAAAATAATTTTGCATATAGATTCTATATAAATGATCTCTTATTCATAGTGGGTATGATAAAATATATCTACCACTGATAGATTCCATAATCTTTTCTTATTTTTTAATTCGACGAAAAAATCACACTTTATAAATCTATTTTAAAATAATCCCTACCAAGAAGGTTAAATGACTTTATGTGATTGATATAACAGTTACACCTTTATACGTGGAAGGATGGGCCTATAATTTCTTAAACAGAATATGTAGGATCACACAAAGCACAAAATTCAATATGACAAGACACACCAACCTCAGCCCTGATTCCCACTGCCAGATATTCTTGTATAAACATTCCATACGCTAATTTATTTTTACTACACCTACCTTTATTCTAAGCATGTGTTTATTATTTTAATAATTCCGTCTATTATGTTGTTTCAAGTAGCAAACCACAAATACTTGTTTTTTTAAGCCAAATTGAAGTGGTACGCCTATGTTACTATTGCCAGATTTCAATGTCATAAAATTGGACTCGATATTAGCATAAGTAAGCTGGGAGCAAATATGTTCTTCATGTAGCATTCAGACTCAATAACTCTATGAACAAACCATTTTTATTGGAAACATTTCTCTAATGAATTTTCTGGGAACTTCTATAGTAAATGGAATATATAGAATTGTGATCAATCAAATATTGCAAAGCCCCGGTATTTATTACCGATTAGAATTGGACCATAACGAAATTTCGGTCGAATTTCATGAAAGAAAAGAAGTTAATAAGACAAAATTAATTATTTTAAAATATATGTTTTTATGGTTGATCGTAATAATATAATAATCAATTATATTAAAAAAATAGAATTTTATTTTATTATATTGTTCAGTCATAATTAATATTTATATACCGAACATGCACACCACACTCTATTTTAAGATTTCGAAAATGATAATATTTAATAGTCCTTATAGAATAATTTTCGTGTGTATTAGTTTTTAAATATTTTAAAGATGTTCAAAAACCCCATTATTTTCAATTTTTTTCTTTTTCAAACCAGTAATTTTCAAAATTTTAATCATAAATAGAAGACTTATTTAGCCTAGTGTTAAGAATAAGACAAGTTATAGACGAGAGTGAAAAATAAATAAAGAAATTACATGACTAATTATTAGTGATGAAAGGTGATTTTAGTTAACTTTCGTTATTAATCGGCTTATGTTTGAGAAAATAATAAAGACGTACCCGATAGCTCGATCAAAACCATGGGGTAGTAGTAGACAATAGTAATTGTGTCAATTCATTCATTAAAGAGAAATTTTCACAGATAATTTTAAGTGTAAAAATCAATCAATTAGAAATAGATTCTCTCTTAAAACACAATATTTGAACTTATCTTTTACATGAATTCTGACCCTGTGAGAATCTGGCCGCCTCCAAGGGCCAGCACGATTCTGATCACCAGCAATTTTCCGGTCAATGCCCATCATTTTGCTTGTCATTCTTAAGCAGCATAGTGCTGGTCATTGTGGTCAAGAACCAGCATATTGACCGGTAACAACTGGTTCAAGCTTTACAAGCATCATGCGGATGGTCAAGCTAGACCAGCATAAAAATAAACGGGCTGGAACCCGGTCTAGAGCCCACAGGCACAACGCCCCGGCAGGGAATAGGGCGGGCCTGCTATGGCTTAGTCTAACTTGACAATAATGTGTTGTTCTCTCGTCAGTTATCAAGCTTTCTATTATATCTTATCACATGTCTTATTGATATTCATAAATCTTGTGACATGCGTCCCTACTGATTTTTTACATTTTTAATAATTGGCTATATAAAGGCATCATAATGTTCAAGGTAACTTCTAGTGAACTTAGAATCACTATCGAGAATAAATCTTAACAGTTACAAAAGAGAACTCGACCGTATTGAAAGGGTTCGACGAGTGGAGAAAGTGATTTAGCCATATGACATCATTTGGCATTGATGAGATTCCTTGATGATAATTTTTTACAGTTATGAGTAGAACCTAAAGAGGAATATATCCAAGTTAACTGAAATAATTAGAGGTCCTCTTGGATTTTATGGAGGGTTGATAAGGTTAAAACGACATGGGCTTCTACTTCCTTGGGCCGTTACTTGGCTCTATTGAAGAAGCCCAAGACAGAGGGTTAAAATCTAGGTTTAGATGTTAATTGCTGCCTTTTTTTTTTTTTTAAACACTCGATGGAAGTCAAACTAAACAAATTAATTTAAGTATTACTTTTATTTTTAATAATCTGTTGATGTGGAAAATTACAAGGAACATTTTCTTCTTTTTTGATATTTGCAAAATAAGCTATATATAATAGTGAACTCAATCGCATCTATAAAGAGAATAGTCAATCTGAATTCGACAATTAAATTAAGCTTATTTAGAAACATTGTAAGAGTATGAAATTTTTGCATCAAATATTTCACTTGAGAACGAGATCAAAGGTTTGTCTTACCGCCTACTTGAGCTCCCTTTTTATCGAAAATACATTTTAGGATAATATTTTTATGGAAAGTGTGTGTTTAAAAAATAAGGAAAAAATTTGGATTTTCGTGTAATATTATTTTACTAAAAAAAGTTTGATTGAAAATAAAAAAGAAAAAAATGTATTTTAGAAATAATGGGAAATGAATTGGGCTAAGAGAGAAAAAAATACAAGTAGGTAAAGTGTCAAAATTCCGGATAGTCCATGTTATATAATTTATGAACTACAAAATATGAAAGGCTTAGTTTGTTATCGACTCATATATGTAACTAGAATGATTCTGCAAGCACAGGAAACAACATATAGAATTTGTACAGGTGATGAATTGACAGCACCTGTATAGTTACTTTTTGTTGTATTTTTGTCATCTTTCAATGATAATCTGTCAAGTGTCCATCAGTATGATTTATGTGAAAAAAATTTCTATGCCTATAGCATTATTGATATAACGAATACAAGTTAAGATTTAAGTAGATATTGAACAATCGCTCCGTGAATATTATTTGTAGTTGTTAACTAGTCATATGAACTCTTGAAGATAAAGTTTATCAAATGTAGATGCTGCTTTTTTCTTTACAACCCAACCCAAGTATTTTGCAAAATTATTACAAAAAGGAATTGCTAGTGCCTACTCACAAAAGAAACTTCCTGCTTTTTCGTCCTGCCAAGAAGTTTGAGGTGATTCACGATAATCCAACTCACCAACTAGCTCTCCTTTGTCCTTTTCCGCTTAAATAGTCTCTCTCTCTATAAATTTTAATTCAATTTTCAAAAGTCAATCTCAAATATTTTAATCAAAATTTCTTTCAAGATTACCATCACTTTCAAAAACAATTATTTTAGAAAAACAAATTTAACTATATAAAATAATATAATCACTTATTCTTTAAAACAAATAAAGAAATAAATCAAATTATATGGAGGATGTCAAACTCCGTATACAAAGGTATAGTGGGACCACCAAGTAGGAAGAGGAGAGCTAGGAAATTACTATTAGAACACAGGGCGACCAGCTTTGAATATTTTACTAATTCTTCACATATATAAATAGCTTATATGAGTTGTACTAATCACACCCTTCTCCATCCCCATAAGGTCCGTAGGGTTGGTGGTGAGTCTACTAGTAATCGAGAGAGAGTACAAAACGTCAAGCCACATTCTCCGTAAGATCTTCCGTACAAGATGATGTTTTGCGATGCAATGCGATGAGATCCCAATCCGAGGTAAATAACCTCTAGGCATATAAGCCAAATTCTCCATAGGATTTTCTATATAAGATCTTCTATAATTGATTGATGTGACCTTTCTGCAACAACCACTCTATCAGGTCAACTTGTCAGTCTACTCCTTACATACTAGGCTTAAGTCGTAGGGTGGCTACCTTTCAAAAATATTAAATGCACCTGAGCCTATGACTAATGAAATGATACATATAACAAAGTGTCTGGACCGTTAAGATGAGATCACGTGTCTCTTCATCCAAACGGTTATCGTTTCTCCTCGTCTACTATAAAAGCTCACACTTGGTGTTATTTGAAGGTAATGTAATTTTACACAGTCAAGTAATATTGTTATCTCTCATTTTATTCTCTATATCGGTTCTATCCAAACATCTTTGTGGCTCACGTCTTCAGCACGTTACATGCCCAAATATATTCATAAGAGTGATTAACTTGACTGTCGAGTACACACGACCGCCTTTCCCATCTCCGGAGAATGTCACATATTGCTAACTATTTGTTCAAATATGTAGGAGAGAAGCTACGTAAAAGTGAATGGAGCCAGAATCTATTGATCGTGTCATCCGTACAGAAATCGAGGTCAACAATTCGACTCACTGATTTTTAGACCCAAAGCTTATCGATAAGCCTGTGCATGAGGTTAGCATTTGTTTTTCATTAACAAATCGACAACTTGATTTATCTTTTCATATGTATAGCTCACGTTTGATTTTGAATTAAAGCTGTTGCATTTGAATTTTCATCGGCAGTGCAGAAAGTTAAAGATATTATAGAATGGGGTATGGACTATAGCTTTGAGTGTACAGGGTACTTAGACGTGCTACAGTAAGCCTCTCTATCCAGCCACGATGTAAGATTATGATTTTCAAAGCAGTTTGTGTATGTCTCAAAGTAGATTGTGTTCGACATTTGTAAATTTATAGGGCAGTTCGATATGTGGCCATTTAAGGTGTATAGAGGTCAATCTTACCAAATAAGTCACAAAAATAACATATTAATGGGTACTTGTGCTTACCATATTCATATCCACTTGTTATTGTAGGGTTGGGGATTGACAGTACTTTTAGGGGTTCATCCCATCCCCAAGACTTATCCTTTTATATCCAATGGAGCTTTTCGATGGCCGAAAAATCGTGGCATCAATCTTTGGTGACTTCGAGGACAAATCCCAACTGCCTGATTTTGCTAAACAATCCATGCATGGGGTTAGTTTCTCACGACCATTCAAATTCTTTTCGATTTTTGTCGTACTGTTTTTAGTTAATTCTATTTATGTATCATAAGATACTAAATAGGTCTAATTTCAGGTGGTTAAATTGGATGAGTTCATCACTCATGAACTGCCATTTGAGAAAATAAATGTTGCTTTCCAACTGGAAAAATAATTGAGATGTCTTCTTCATCATTGAAATGTATTTTATTTTTCATTTATGGAGTAAATATAATTTCTGTTGGGTCTAATATTCATTAAATCCGAGCACGATGTTAAACGTTTTGGATTAATTTCAACATTCAACCAAAGACTCAAATGTATATCAACGCCACAATTGATTGGCTCGACCGAAAACAAATTGGGGCATTGGAAGCAACTACTAAATTATGTTGTTCGTGGCCATTCATTAGTTGGATGGCATTTTTAAGTGATTTTAACAACTTTTATGTCACTTATGTTTGGCCAATATTGTGGGTTATGTCTTGGCCCAATTTTTGCTTAGCCCAATTTGTGTTTTAGCCCATCTTTTACCTTAACCAAAAACTATAAATATCAGCCCATGTTTGTGACTGAAGTCATGTGTTGGAAGAGAAAAATAGAAAGCAGCTGTGATATTGTGACTTTATTGCAACATCTTTTATTCTCCCTGTGATATTTGCAGCCACTTTTCTGGATCCTTTGTGGGTTAAATCAATTGGGCAACCGCAATGAAATTATTGTGGATTGAGGCCGATCAATTGGGTTGTTGTTTGATTTGGTTTATTGTTAAACTGAGCCCGATTGTACATATTTAGAGTTCTCAGTGTATAATTTCCGCGAAAATGGTATCGAAGCAATAGGTTGTGCAAAATAAGAGTTGAATAAGTGCAAAAACGGGGCATAAAAAAAGCAAAAATTGGGTGCAGAAAATAGGGAAAAAAAATTGTTGAAAGTCCAATCTTACCGTGGTTATAATTGAGGTTTCCAGCCAATCTAGAAGTCTGGTGGAGAAACAAAGATCATATTCCGACTTCGGACGGTGAGGAAAACCCAGCCATCTGATGTGTGATTCGCATGCACCACTACAGATGGTGGTGCGTGACCCTACGCGCAACAACCTCCACCAACGGGTGGCAATGCGCCGATCCTCCTCCTATGAAATTGTCTGAAATTCCTAGTGATACTGCAGACCTAGTGGTGGTGTCCACTTTCTATTTCAAAGGATATGATAATTCTAGACTATTTTGTTATTGGACATTCGGTTTTAAGTTTTAGCCAATCATGTTGCTTCAGTTACTAAAGCATTAGTACAAATAGTGATGGTCCTAAAGTTGTAAAATTAGTATTTCTCCTTATTTACGGATCGACGGTTGGTTAGCTTGATAAATTGGCTTATCATTTCTAAATTTCAATACTAGTAGACCATCGTGTGGGTTGGCCATTTGGTTTTGGGTTACCGTATGGAGTAATCGTTGCATGTTACTGGAATGTAGGAATTACTTGCTCTATTTTTATGTTTGAAGTGTTAAGTTTAATTGATAAAAGTTGCTTATTGATTATTTAATATAATTATCGATTTAAGTTACTATATGAGACTTGCATTGTGTGAGAAATTGGTTTTGTTTGCATACCTATTTGTTGCATTTGATTATTTCGTTAGAGCACCTGAACTTTATTCATTTGACCATTCCTTTGATCTAAGATCGCGAATCTCATGAAAATTTGAAATCTAGAAGGGTGTATATTGTGACCTAATTACTAATTTGTATGATCTAATTGTGTATTTGTATATTTTGGTTGATCTGTGTTCAAAAATGACTACACGCTTTGGTTTGAGAATTTCTATTAAAAAATGAGATTTCTCTATTTGGCAATAGAAGACGAAAGAGATTTTGGTTCAACAAAAAATTTCAAAAGCTATAAATAGCATTTTTCTGCTAGTTTGCCAATAGAATAAAAAGAAGAATCTGATGGGTTTGCTTACACTTCAATTATTTTATACATGTTGGATGTTTTGAGAAAAGTTGATAAATTTAAAACCGCAAAAGAACTTTGGAAAAAGTCGAAAGACTTATATTTGCTTAAGTTTACTACTAACAAACTTTATTTTCTCGAGAGGATTTTAATTTCAAAAATGGATCCTTCAAATGAACTTGTGACAATTTGTATGTGTTTAATTAACTTGTGCAATAAATTGTTATTGTGATTAACTGTGTTTAAGATATATAAGGTCATTATTTTGCTTAATTTCATACATAACATTTATAAAGATGTTATGAATGCAATTAAGTATGGTAGAGACACTTTAACGCCTGAGATTGTCCTAAATTTTTTTTAGGAGTACGGTGATAGAGATTAAAAGTGAAAAACATGATAAAAAGAGTGGTGAAGAGCACATGATGAGGAGTATAACGCATTTTAAGAAAAACAACCATGTAGGAAATCAAGACAGTAGTGACTCAAATGATGAGAGTGGTAAAAAGAATTGTTGAAGTTAGAGGTGTCAATCCGGGTGGTCCGGCCGGTAATGGCCCGAGTGAAAAAAAGCCCGCCCGCTACGGGTTCCCGGTCGGTTCCGGGTCGACCCACTAATTTTGGACTACAACCCAAGCCCGCCCGCTGACCCATCCGAGTCGAGCCCATGAGGGTCGTGGGTCGCGATTTGTTCCGATTTGGCCCATATTATTGTATAAATAAAATTATAAAAATATAGAATTTTTCATATTTATAACAAAAAATATTTTTTTTGTTAAATGTAAACTAAGAATTGAACAAAATGATAAATTCATATTTATACCAAGAAATGTTTACATAGAATTCAAATTTAATGTTACATGAATTATTTATAACGTTGAAAAGTTAAATTTAACTTAAACAAATAACAACTAAATGTAATGTTAATTACTATTATCAATTTTTTTTTTTTAAAATTTAATTTTTTTTTCACGGGCTAGCGGGTTAACCGCAGCCCGTGATGGTGCAACCCGCGAAGCCTGCGAGTCACACCTCCTTGACCCGTGAACCGCCCGCTCGGGTCACGGGTCGGCCCGAGGTCCTAGGTTGATTCGGATCTGTTTTCACGGGTCTGGCCTGCACGTCCGTCTTAACACCTCTAGTTGAAGTTGGAATAAGTTTAAGTCCAATAAAAATGGTAAGCAATGTTGTAGTTGTGGTAAGTATGGACATTCTATATCCAAAGAAGAATAATAAACAGAAAGAAAAGGTGAGAGGTGAAGCAAATGTTGCCATTAGATCTAGTTATGAACCTTGTGAGATTTAGTAATAATAAACCTGATTAATCCATATGCATTTGTGTGAAATCCCATTTGCATGAGGGATTGGTTGATTCTAGTATATTGTTTTATGTTACATTTCATTATGTTTGGATATGTACATTTGTATGAATTTGAGAGTGATCATATTTCTGTGGGTAATGTATTGCATGCATAGTTGTTGAGATTATTATTATTGTGAGGATTGACACTAGGTGTGTTCTCACTTCAGTAGGTGCATTAACAGTAAGTATGTCAATTAGTAATATAGAATATAGATGCCTAAGGGTGCATTAGCAATATGTACAGGAAGTGGTGGAGAAATGAAATTTGGATCACGAGATGTGTGGTGATTAAATGTTTGGAATCCTCTATCTGTTAAAATCATGATCTGGTGGAGTGAGAGAATGACACTCCTATCACATTTGTTAGGTAGAGACCTATATTTAATTAGTTTGAGAAAGGTAAGTTAGTGATAGAAGATCATCACATGTACTTATGATTTTTAGTCGTTTACCAGTTACACACGATGAGTGACCAATCTAGTGAGCATGATTGGTAATGAGGGGAGAAATGTGTTCCTGTATATATGAGCTACAAGGAATAGGGTAGGATAATTGTAGTCAGATCTTTTCTTATGGTCATTTATGCATTGGTTGTATATGTTGTCCATTTATTTGATTAACTCGATGTTAAATTGATGTTATCTGTGTATTGAACATGTTGAAAAAATCGGTGTACTATCATATGTTACATCTGCATCGTATGTTTTATAACTATGTGTTATTGTGTGCTCTTGATTACTGAGTATATCTGACCGTACTGAGATTCTTGACCTTAGCCCTTAGTGAGTACATGGAGCACTTATGTTATGTATTTTAGATCTGAGACATATGTAAGGTCTGTGATTTTCAATTTTATTTGGTTACCTTGATTAGGTAAGTATAAGCTTGGTATTGTTTGCTTACAGGTTCATTAGGTATGAAATTAGAGATTTGTTGGGTTTTAATACCTAATAAAATTCGTGAAATGATGTTAAACGTTTTAGATTAATTTCAGTAAGCTTCGGTCAAAGACTAAAATACATATCAACACCATAATTGTTGCCTCGACCCGAAAGCAAATTGGATCATTAGAAGCAACTATTAATTTATGTTGCTCGTAACCTTTTTATTAGTTGGACGGACCCTTTAAGTGATTAGTCCACTTTTGTATCACTTGTATTTGGCCCCTATTGTGTGTTATGTCTCGGCCAAATTTGTATTTTGCCCAACTTGTGTTTTGAACCCATCTTTTGTCTCTAAAACTATAAATAACAGCCATGTTTGTGAGTGAAGTCGTGTGTTGCAAGAGAAAAATAGAGAAAAGTTGTGTATACTCATTTCTTGGTGAAACCATGACTTTGTTGCAACCATTTTTCTCCATCTCTGTGATATTTGCAGAACCTTTCTTGGTCTTTTGTGGTTTCAATCAACTGGGCAATTGTAGTGAAATTGTTGTGGATCGAGACCGATCAATTGGGTTGGTGTTTGATTATGTTTATTGTTAAACTGAGCCCAATTGCACATATTCGAAGTTCTTGGTGTATAATTTATGCGACAATATCATCATTCAGAATTATATATTTAGTTTAATTTATAGGACGTTCTTTAAGTTGGATAGCGTTTGTCGCAAAGTAAGTTTATTTGTACTATCAACATTCTGAAATTAAAATATTAATTTATTTTCGATAAATTGTTTGTATTAATTTGAGCTAACATTTGTTCATGAATGTGTTTGATATTACAAATCGGGTGTTTAAGTTGTTAGGCACAAAAAAATCTAATTTGTAATTGATCTAAATTTTATTTTCAATAATAAGTAAATAAAGGCGAATACTTTAATTTGATAAGTTTGAAATTTTACGGACTGGAGCGCATGAAATTTAATTTGTGAAATTGACCATGAAAATTTAATACATAGGACCCTAATTGTCGGTGGGTAATGGACTTCGTTAACTAAGTCGAAGTTCTTTGAGGTATCAACATGTGAGATCAAATTATTGATCAATATCCTGGTGCCTTGGGAGTTAAATTGAAACAATTTGGAACATATATTCGTAATAATGAATCATAACCTATTTAATAGGCACAGTTATGGCCTCAAAGATTTTTCTAGTGGACAGTTAAATTTGAGTTCATTCATTTAATAATGATTGTTGAATTAATATTATAATGTGTTACACGAGACTTCAGATAGAAAATAAGATTTGAGTTTCAAAATGGTCTACATGCTAAACGTAAAGAAAATAAGTGATATGATATAATTAGTGTATATATACACTACAACAGATATTAACTTTCGCAACAGTTAAAAATGTTTCTTAAGACCTTTCTTGATGTTAAGGTTTATGTTGTAGGTTTCGATATTGTCATAGAGTAGAAGAATACAACAATATTCATAGACAATTGCAAAAAGCGTTAGGACTGGATATGAGTTGGTTCGATTCGGTTCGGTTCTCTTCAGAACTGAATCAAACCAAAATTTTCAGGTATTTAATAAATGGAATCGTCGGGTCCAAATAAAATTATGGAACTGTTCGGGTTCGGTTCCATTCGGTTCTGTTTGGTTTCGTACCATAATTAATTTTTTTAACATTTACAGCGACACTACATAAATACAACTAATGACTTGTTCATTAGTAACTTTTACAAATTAACGTAGCACAATTTAGAAATATGTAAATAACAAGCTGTTCAATAAGATTAATTCAATGTATACAAATACCAAAAAGTAGATACTAATATTAAAATATCAGTCATATTAATAATTCTTTTATTCCAAACAGCCTGCATAAAGAAAATGAAATATAAATTAAGAGTTATAAAAATAAAATATTTTTAAGTATTTGTAATACTTACCAACTATTTGATTTAATTTTTAAGGGGAATGATAAGGATAAGGCTCAAATGTTGGGCTAACAAAAAATAAATTTGGCTGGACTTAGCTGGTTTATTTAATTAATTTGCTAATTTGTTTAGAAAAAATTAAAATAATTTAATTAATTCAATATAAAAAATTAAAAAATTTATTTAAATTTGATTCTTGGTCTAGAATCGAGAACCGACTCAAACTTATCGGTTCTCGATTCAAATACTTGTTCGAGTATTTAACTTAGTAAGAACCACTCAATTCGATTTGGTTCGAGAGTTTTGTCCAGTCCTAAAAGACGTTCAGTGAACACTAATTTTTCCTTTTTACAACGTTCGATTAATGTTGTCTTAATATCATTACAACGTTCTGTGAATGTTTCTTAACATCATTTTACAACTTTCAGTGAAAGTTGTGTTTAGCTTTTTTTGCAACTTTTGCTTACTGTTGTAATTATATTATATGCAACATTTTTCAAATGTTGTCATTAGTTTGTGTACGCTTTTTTGCAATATTCCTTACATGTTATCTTTTATTTCGTCTTTAATTTTTTACAACATTTTTCGATTTTTGTCGTTACTTTTGTCTTTTGGCAATGGTTTTTGCATGTTATATTGCTTTTATCCTTATCCTTTGCACATTTTTCACCATTGCGTAGGTCATTTTACGATTTTTAATTAATTCTGCATCTTTCTATTTTTACAACAATTTACACGAATTGAGCAATAAAATTAAAGACCTTTAATGAATAGATTTTTTTAGACCACATGAAATTGCTAATAATTTCATAAAAAATTCTGAATCCACACATAATAAACATTTTCTATTGAAATAAGAACAAAAGAAAGCAATTTGACCAAATATATCTATTTTAGTACTAAATATTTATTTATATATGATGCTCAAATGCACACGACATTGTATCCCACAATCTTAGAATAAAAGTACATAAAAAAAATAACCATACCACAAGTACATAATGTGTTACATAATTTGTTATCGAATTGACAAGTGACGGTCCCTATTGGGGGACGCCTGGGCCATAGGCGCCACCACAATAGGGTGCCGTCACTTGTCAATTCGGAAACTAATTAGATAATTAATTATGTACAACAAGAATAATTTCTTAAAAAAATATATACCTTAAACTCTCTTTTGCAATTCAATGTAAACAACGACGAGAAGACACCATAAAACCACAAGCACATGATGCAGAATCAGTTGGAAGCTTACTGTGCAATAATTGCCAAGCCAGAAGAGATCGAATCGAGTAAAAAATGCTGCCCACTAATATTTTTTCTCCGAATTTAAAAATAATCGTGATACATGACTTCCTTACGGAGGAGATCTGATAGATTGATAATAGGTGCGTGAATGAAGTAATTGTGAAAGGTTAATTTAAGTTCTTGTTCGTCATTGGTTGGAAAAAAGAAGAAAAGAAGTTAGGTTAGGGTGCTTGGAAGGACTTTTTCAGAACTTAAAAGGCACTTTCTGAAGTCAAAAAGTTATTTTGTTTAAAATGTTGATGGTTGGGCTAAAAGTAAAATAAATAAATAACTTTAAAAAAAAATGTTATTTAGATAAGCCCAAATTTTGAGCTTCTCTAAGGACTTATTTGATAGGGTTTCTTCTTTTTATAGCAGAGTTTCATGTAGAGGTTAAAATACTTCCAGAAAATTATTCAAACGTATTTCAAAATAATTTCATAATCAATTTTTTACTTTCAAAACTCTTAATGAATGGGCCTTAAAAAGCTCTAGTTAATCTTTATGAAAAACAATAATGAAGTTATTTAATAAAGTTAAACAAAACACATTAATTTATGAGAAGAACTTTCTAATTATGAAAGTCAAGAGCTTTTCAATAAAAGTTCTAACGTCGAAGAACTGATTGCCTCTTGTCAAAATCAGCGGCCAATATTCATCACATAATTGGCAGTAACCAATTCTGTGTTAATTATGAACGATTGTAACTCATCGTAACCAATTTTGTATTAATTGTGACCGATTGTTACTTGATCATATACGGTCACAATTAAGATTCAATTGGTCACAAACAGTCACACTACACAAATTTGATCACAAATAGTTACATTGAATACAAATTTGGTCACAATTAGTCACGGTCAGTGGCTTGATTATATAAAGTGACTTGAAATTTTTTCGATAATTTTTTTTGGAGGTGGTGGTAGGTGGATCCATGGAGTGGGGGTGTGATTTCCAATTTTTATTTTTCTGGAAATTTTTAAGTCATCGGAGCGGCCGCCGAAACTGTCGTAGGAGCGGCAGCCGAAAGTGTCATCGGAGCGCCGTCGGAGTGATAACCGGAACAATCGTCGGAGTGACCGCCGAAGTGATCGTAGAAGCCGATGGTCGTCTCCAATGGAGTGGTGGAGGGAAGGTGGTGTAGTGAGATGTGATGTGGGTAGGTGAGGTGACATGGGTATAAATAATTAATATATATTATAATATTTAATAAATTTATTTACTACCTGATTTTTTAAATATTTTAATATTTATGAAATATAATCTTTAAGATTAAGAGTCATGTATTGTTCCCAACTATATTACCAAAAACTTTATTGATAAGAGTCCTAGTCCAAGTTAGTATTTGAGTTTGGGTCTTTAGAGGCCCAAATTGACCGTCAAAGCATGGGCTTCCGTGCAGGTTCATATAGAATTAAGTGGAAATTACATGGACTACATCCTTTTAAATAAATATTCCAAAAAATAATATACAGTAAAAATGATTTATGAAAAACATCTTAACTCCAAAAAATATGGGTGTATTTGAGCCACGTTATTTTAGAAAAATATATTTTGGAATAGTAGATTGATTGAAAATGTGTAGTTAAAAAAAGAAAAAAATATTTTATTGAAAAATGTATGATTAAAAATGAAGAGAATAATGAAAATGAAAAAAATAATGTGGATAGCTTATATCTCTCCATCAAACAAGTCTCTTTAATTCACCCCCAGTTATCACCAAAATCCCCAAGTTTCGTCTCCTTCATTTTTGGGCAGAAATCGAAATGACATCAATGGAAAATTAAAAAAATAGAAATATCTCACATCCCGCAAATTAGCATTATTCATATCTATACCTTTTTTTCAATGATATCAAGATCAAACACATTATCCTCTTAACGAACTGCGAAGATATTAGGAATTTGTACTTCTCTCCCAATCCCAGTTTCACTGTAAGATATCATATTATTGTATATGTTTTAAGTGTCCCTCCCTGGTATTATGAAATCATTAATACACCACTCATGTTAGCTGTCTGATAAGTGTAGATTCTACACTTGTTTGAGACCCTGAATCATGATATTTTATTATTTTTTGGATAAAATTATATTTAATTTATGTTTTATTTTATTTTGTAGGTAAAATTTTATATTTGATGAATAATTGGATAAAAGAATGTAAATGTGGCAAAAAAATGATAAAATTCAAATATGAAACTTTAGAGAGAAATAGTATATTAAATGGGTTAGAATTAAATAGGTCTCAATGGACTTATATTGAAAATTTTTAATTGGACCCATGGCTTATATTATAATATATATACATATATACCTAAAAAACAAAGAAAAAAAAGGACAGAGAGAGACGAACGAGAAAGATAGAAAAACAAAAAAGGAAATGCACAGGAGAAGAAAACGGCGGCTATAGCAAGAGGAAAAGGAGAAAAAAAGAAGAGAAAAAAAAGA
>CAIGRB010013310.1:0-11691 GCA_903798255.1 Fraxinus quadrangulata
TCTTTTGGAAATCAAATTGGACGCTATTTTGACCTATTTTCTAGCTCTTATACATAGAGAACGAGAGATATACATTAAAAAAAAAAACCCTCTCTAGCCTCTTTATACACAATAGTCTCATCAAAAATAAGCGGCCAATTGCAATATTTTGAGAGAGGATATCAAGTCCTAGTAATGAATTGAAGGTCAATTACATTAAGATTTTAAAGAATTCAATATTGGGTATGAAGATCAACTTCTTTTGATTTATTTCATGATCCGGGGTGATATTTTTCTATTATTCTTTTTGTAATTTATATATGAACATGTTAGGCTAGATCCGTTTTTGTATTGGATGAAGATGAACCCTGTTTATTCATATGTTTTAATTCAAAACTTGTAGTTTAGTTTATTTATTACGTTTCTTGATTAATTTTGCATACACATTGCATTATTTAATTGATTCACCACCAATTGGATAATTAGTTACTTATTGTAGTATTGAGAGACTCACAATAAGTTTAGAACGCGGTAAAATTAACATATGTGTAATAGATATTAGGAATAATATTCATCACATGTGCAATCATATAGATAATCTAAACTTTAATGCATTCTAATAATTCGAATTCGGGTTAGGAATATATTCGAGTCGTGATTAGAATAGATTTAATTTGTCTTGGAAAAGAGAATTAATTACAATAGAATTATCGATTATCAATAACGCATGAACGAAATTAGATTACGAAACAAGAATTGAAATAGTTAGTAATAGACTGATTCGAGATCCAATATAATCATCCATAAATTGATAAAAATCACATTTACAGTTTTCTTAGATTAATTAAACATGAAATAAAATCAAACTTTCTTTTGTTTACATAATTCGAATATCATAAAAAGTTAGTAAACTTAAATTAAATTTATTCTATGTGGGACGATACTCTCTACTCATCAAATTTATTACTTGTCAACGATCATGTACGCTTGCAGGTTTTGCACGAACAAATTTTCGACGTCGTTGTCGGGGAATAAAGTATTTAATTTAAGTTTATTAGTTTATATATGATTTGATTTTTTATTTATTTATTTTAGTTTTGTCAATTTTGGCTATCCACCCTGATCCCTTTTATACTTGGTATTCTTTTAGGTACTATTCAACAATATAAGCATGATCTATTGATGACAAAGGAGTAAATTTTTTTTAAGAAGTAATCTCAACATGGATTATTAGGATATGTTTGTAGAAGATATAAATTGTGAGCTTTGTAATGGGATACATTATATTGGTCAATGCTTGTATACATGCACTAATCCCTTTATGTTCAAGCTTCTGCAGTTTAAATAATATTTAAGATGTCGAAAATAAGCAATTGACAAATCTAATTAAGGCTACATTCCTGAAGGAGAATATGCATCTTCACATCCAGATGATGACATCATTCTTAAGGGGGTTGGACCTCTCCTATTGAACGAAGAGACACTTGCAAAACATTATAATGAACTTGCTATGTTAGATGAAAGCAAAATAAGCATAGGAAATTCTGTATTCTGGGAAGAATTTAAAAGGTGAGGATATAATCCACTTGAAAAGGTTAGAAGGAAAGAATTACCATTGCCAGCGAATTTAGACTATGAACCGACCATTCAATTGGAGAAGATATCAATTATTGAAGAAGAGAATAAAGAGGATGACAAACTAATTACAAAGGAATCAAGCGGAGAAGTGGCAATTAATGATGATGAAATTAACACACATTCTTTCGTTATCATCGATTATTCAACATTTGATTTTGTGATTAAGTCCAAAGAGGAAGAAGTCTACATAGTTGATTTCGAATCGGATGAAATAGACAACTAATATCACATTGAACGAGGCAATGTTAAGATTTGGAGAATCAACGAAAAGTAGATCAAAGTCAAAATAAACAAACTAAGCAAGATATCAAAAAATTTCTTCAAAATTCCATGATACCAAAATAATAAAGTCAAAATGACTATAAATAAGTACTGATTGGGAGGCAACCCAATTTTATTTCTTTTTATTTATTTTACTTTTTAGATATATGATTAGTAATTTTTATTAATTTTAATAGTATACTAGTATTAAGCCTGTGCGTTGCACGTCTTGTGTATCAGATAAATTGTATGCGTAATATTTTTGAAGTACTAATATTATTTTTGAAAATAGTTAAGGTAATTGATATTTTAAAAGAAAAGTTAAAATTATTAATGTATATATATTTTTTTATGAAATTATGTATATAATGTGAAAATATTGGATAAATTGAAATATAATGTTGTGATTACAGTAACACTTCTTCGTCCACAATATTTATTTTTTGCTTTTAACAAAAACTTTTGTTGTTTGCATTAAAACTCTGCGAGAAAGTGCGAAATATAGTTGCTTGTGGTAAGTTGATGAAATTATCCTCTATGTAAGACTCTACTCCATTACCAATTTGAATCAAGTATTATGCAAATTGATTGTCATTTTGAGCACACGTATTTTGATTTAGTTGCAACTTTTTCATTTTCTCCCAAAGATACGATCTAAACAAATTTTGGTTAATTTTTTGTTGCCTTGTTGCTCTCAGGACAACATGTAGTACTTGGTGAAAAATCTCATCCAAATACAATTTTTTTTTCCACCAAACGATTTTGTAATTGTCCAAGACATTTCTTAAAGTTTTATCAACAATTTCTATTGTATTTTTATTGGCCATTAGTGCATCAATTAGATAAATATATGTTTTTCAAAACTTCACAACTCATAAAACATCCCAAAAATAAAATTGGATCCAAACGTAACAGTTGATGATGGTATAACATAAAAATTAGCAAATTAATCTGCTTTATTAATGACATGGACTCTATGACTTTTCTCTTGATTTCTCTATTCCTTTTATACATTTATATTTACTTGTATTAGTTCATGTTTGATTGATCAATTTTGAAATTTTTTGGGCCAAATGAACTTCGCCAATGTTTTCCATAGGTAGTCCCCCAGCCTTAGTATAGGAAGAGGGTTCCAGTGAGTTGGTGGCTAGCACATTACTTTGTTCAAACTTTGAAATGAACAAAATAATAAAAGAGGGTTCCAATATTATCCAAACAATAACGTTCAAGTGTTGATAAAAGCATATGATATATTTTACTATTATCATTTTTAAGCTAAACAAACAATGTAAAGATAGATGAAAATATTAAACACTTGAAGTTATACAAATTCAAACATTTCGAAATATTTTTAGAACTACGTAACATACTTTGCTAATTTACCAAAAAATAAAGAGATATACAAGCAACCCTTCACATTCAAAACCCTCCCACGTTGTATTGTAAATTCAAATAATAATTGAATAGTAGGTTATAAAACTTTTTAAATTCTAAAAACAATTGAAGGATGAATTGGGAATTATACAAAATTAATGATGGTATTATTGTCTTTCAAATTTTTTTCCTCAATCCACACTTTTTAAATATTGTAAAGTAGGTTATAAAACTTTTTAAATTCTAATAACAATTGAAGGATGAATTGGGAATTATACAAAATTAATGATGGTATTATTGTCTTTCAAATTTTTTTCCTCAATCCACACTTTTTAAATATTGTAGATGATATCTTCATTCCCATATTTCCCTTTAAGGCGTGTTAGAGTTTATTATAAATTGTTCAATGTTTTGATTATTTTTTACTATTTTGAAGAAACTGACACTTACATACATTGGACAAGGGAAAAGAAATAATAAGTGAGCTAGAACTTTCATAATAGTCCATCCACCACCTTCAAAAATATATCAGGAAGTACTTAGTTTCTTTTTCTTAATCCTTAATTTTTATATATTGCTTGTTATATTTTTATACATTGAGGGAAATATCTGTTATAAGTTTGGGGTGGAAAATCATTGAGTTTCTATTGGTTTGTATGCTTGTTCAAGTGAAAAATAATAATAATCTATTTTTAGCTTATTTATTATTTTTGTGTGCTTGTGTGTGTATAATTTTGCTTACATACATATATTTGGAACCATGTATTAGATTATAAATTGTGAAAAAAGTGACGTGGTAAGGTCAATTTATGCTTATTCATGTGAAATTTAACAGTTTTGCGCACAAAATTTATGTTTTGCATCATGAAAAAAATAATTTGATTCTAAATCAAAATAACCATTAAATTATACATCCTTAAACCAATTCTAAGATAGTTTGGGGGTCATTGTGTTGTTGTAGGAAGACATTGACATATATGTAGATTTCATGTGCGCTAAATTTTGTGTGTATTGTCTAAGGCTAATAAGATGAAAATTAGGTTGAAATCTTAAGTTGGGGGTCGATTTTTGAAAATGATTGTTTATAAAGGGGCATTCCACATATCATAAAAAAAGGAAACAAAGAAAAAAAATAAAAAAAAGTAATGAATATGTGGTGTTATCTTATTGTGAAACTTCTCTTTGTAACATTTATGGATCGAATGATTAAGTCTGCAAGGGTATCTAAAAACTTGGTTCCCTATAGTCATTTGACTTGGGAGTCATCGATTGAAAACTCACTACAATGGTCATTTAGAAAGTTTAATGGAGAAGAGTCTGCACAATAGTTTAAAAAAATTCTACATGTCTTGATTAAGCCCCAAGTACTCATTTGAGAGAATTAGACTTTTGACAAGAGATTATTAGTTTAATTGATTTTTAGATGTTGAAGCAATCAAAAACAAGGAGAATCAGCATTTGTTGATGTGTTGAACTGCAATTAGTAAAATCGAACCAAACTAGAGAGGATAAGGATTAATATTATATTAAAAGTGCAACCTTATATCACACCTTAAGGAAAGAGTGAAAAGAATGAAATTTGGTAGTGTGTATTTTACGATTGAAGAACGGAAACATTTGGCCATAAATGGTCGGGATTTGAATCACTTTTAAATTTATGATGCTTGACATAAAGTTTCACGCACGCGCGCGCACACACACACCGATTTTGCAATTGATAAGAATAAATTAATTTTAACATTGTAATTTTGTAGTAGTTTATAGTTTTAATACACGTATTTCAATCTTAAGACAAAACACAAATTGTCTAACTATATAGGTATTTAAAATTTTTGGTTAAGTAAGGTTATAATTTTGTTTGAGGATAAATATATGTTCAAGTTTGGGGGTGTTTGATAAGTGTATTGTACACTTATGTAAGCCATTAAATTAAAATATTTGTTAGTGATTTAGATGAATTATAAATTAATTTTATGTTAATTATGTTTGTTGAGTTGAACTAAATGCAAATATGTGAATTTGGAAGAAATGAACGAAAAACATACGAAAATGAAGGAAATCCATAGTTTGGGGATCAAAGTGTAAACATCTAATAGATGGTTCAGACCACGAAACGGTAATTGAAGATCATATAAAATCAATTGGAGGTCAAATGAGTGAAATATAACGAAAGTATTTTTACAAATCAATTTTCAGCCGAAAAAGTTATGCTATTGATTTTTAACCTCAACTTGATACCCATTTTTAGGATAACAAACATTCGAATTGGAAACATTTTACCTCTAGAAGAATTGTAGCACTTTGAATTACATTTTCAATGCATTTTAATCAGTTCAATTGGATACCTGTAGAGAAATTTATGGCTAAAATATCGAAAGCTACTCAGAGATGAACTTGCTCACGCACGGGCAATTCATGGCGCGCGCGCAACACCTTATTTTTTCCAACCCGAGATTCATTTTGTTCTACGGCGTGCGCGCAAGAGTTATACAGGTGCATGTGCATAGACCTTTTTCGTAGACGAATATTTAGTTTCTTTTCGCGATTCAAACTCTTTTGGATATCAAATTGGATGCAATTTAGACATATTTTTCGGCTCTTATAAATAGAGAACGAGGGATACCCATAAAAAAAAACCTATCTAACCTCTTCATACATAATAGTCTCATCAAATTTATCAAGAACAAAATGCCAATTGTTATATTTTGAGAGAGGAGATCAAACCCTATTTAGGAGTTGAAGGTCAATTATATCAACATTTTGAAGAATTCAACATTGGGTATGAAGATCAACTTCTTTTGATATATTTCATGATATGGGTTATATTTTTCTATTATTATTTTTTGTAATTTATATATCAACATGTTAGGCTGGATCTGTTTTTTTATTGGATGAAGATGAACCCTATTTGTTTATTTGTTTTAATTCAAAACTAGTAAATTATTTTATTTCTTGTGTTTCTTGATTAATTTTGCATACCCATTGCATTATTTAATTGATTGACCACAAATTAGATAATTAGTTGCTTATTATATTGTTGGGAGACTCACAATAAGTTTAAAACACGACAAAATTAACATATATGTAATAGATGTTAGGAATAACATTTATTACATGTGCAATCATATAGATAATCTAAACTTTATTGCATTCTAATCATTCGAATTCGGGTTAGAAATATATTTGAGTTGTGATTAGATTATATTTAATTTGTCTTGAAAAAGATAATTAATTACAATAAAATTATCAATTTTTAAGAACGCATGAATGGAATTAGATTACGAATTAAGAATTGAAATAGATATTAATAGATGGATTTGAGATCCAATACAATCATCCATAAATTGATAAAAATCACATTTTACAATTTTCTTAGATTAATTAAATATAAAATAAAATAAAACTCTCTTTTGTTTACATAATTCAAATATCATAAAAAATTAATAAATTTGAATTAAATTTATTTTCTGTGGGACGATACTATCTACTCATCAAGTCTATTACTTGTCAACGATCATGTACGCTTGTAGGTTTTGCACAAATATTGGGTTGGATAGGTTTTGAGTCAAGCCAACATATTCGGTTTGACAATAATTCAAACCGACACCAACACATTCATGGTTAAAACCCAACCCAACCCAATCCAAACCAACCAAACTCAGGGTTTGTTTGGGTTGTGTTGATTGGTTTGAACTTGAGTTCAATTCAAGTTGGACAAATTGTTTTACGGGCCCAATGGTTGTGACATTTTTCGTTGAATTTGAACAATTTTTTTAAAGTTTGACACCTTTTCAATTTGGATCAATTTTAGTTACATTAAAAATGTTGATTTAAAAGGCCTTAAGTTGATAGAAGTTGGATCAATGGTATGTGGGGTTAAGTTCCATTTAAATAGAACAATATAAATTTAAAATATTGTAAAACCTGTTAAATAGATTATTTTATGATCAAATTAAATACATATTAAATCAATCTAAATATATGTTGAATACTTGCATATTATATATATTGAATAAAATGAATTCAACATAAATACTAAAAATGTTAAATCATCCAAACTCAATACAAAATCCTCTCCTTCAATTCAAGTGTTTAGTCAAAAATTACATCAAAAAATCGAATCGAGAAGTCGAGGCACAAACAACATGAGAGGCAGAAGAGACAAGAGGTAGAGGAGAATTTCGATAATTAGGTTTTAGGTTTTAAGTACTAATTTTCTTTTTAATTTATTGGGTTGTGTTATGTTTGATTGTGTTTTAATAGATAACTCGAAACTCAACCTAACCCGACCTAAAGTTTGATTTCCTAACCCGAACCTAACCCAATTAACTAAAAAACCAATCCAAACCGGTTGGTTTAGGTTGGGTTGATCAGTTTGACTAGTTTAGATTGATTTTTGTTCCGCCCTAATGGTAATAAAGAGAAACTACTCACGACCAAACTCGACTTTCAAGTAAAAATTTTATTGCCACTGTAATTACTGAATCTACTGCACATGGTGGCCATGTGGTGGAGTGGGTGGTGGAGTTTTGAGATTAATTTGTATCTTTTTTTATTATTGTTGTTGGATTTTTTATACCGCATAAATTCAAGTGATAATTTAAAACAGATATCGAATAATTTATTGACACCATAGACTTGGTTTGACCCGAAAATAACCAATACACTTGTGGGGGGTCCAAGTTGGAGTTGAATTTATTGATCTAAGCTTTGGTTATTAAGTGGTCCAATTGTTAGCCCATTTTAGAGGTAGTTTAAGTGGACTTAAAACTTTAGAGGAAACCTAAATCATCCTTATAGATTCAACCATCGTTTCTTCATCATCTCCTCTATATTGTAGTCACCATCGTCATCCTTTTGTTGGTGAGTAAGAGAGAAACAAGAGTAGAGTGAAAAAGGCAACCAAAAGGAGTAAAACATTTGTTAGTTGAGCCGAGGTCGAGTGGTGTTCATTTAATTTTTCTGAGTTCGGATCAAGATTTTTCGAGTAGTTTCCGCAACAAATGGTATCAAAGCTTGTTTTTGTTGAGAAATCTAGGATTTTTGGGGTATCAAAACTGTTGGAAATCGACCAAAATAGGAGTTGGAAAACAGACAGTTTAACATGAAGGAAAACTAGAATGTTTTTTGAAATTTGTCGAATCTGTTTTGTCGATTCTAGCCAGACCAATGCCCATTTGGGAAAACTAAGGCTAGATTCAGATTCAACAGGCGGATGAGTGTGTGGTGGACGATGGCGATTTGTGGAGCATTTTGTAGCAATAATATCTTCAAGCAATTTGCTCTGAGAGACGTAGTGGACTCTAGTTTCAAGCAATACGATAAAATCGACGATTTTACCCTTGGACATTCGATTGTCAGGTGTTGTTTTGTGTTGCTGCAGTTGCTGGAAGTTTTAGAACGAATAGTGGTGGCCATAAAGCGGTAAATTTGCATCTCTCCTTGTTTACGAACCTGTAGATATGGTCCATTCGGCATCATATTGTTTCCTTTTATTATTGTAATTACGGTTATCATGTGGGCTAGCCATTTACTTTTTGCAATAAAAGTCATCGTATAGTGTGACATTAGGTTTGAGATTAACATGTGGGATAACCATTGCCTATTACTAGATCAAGGAATTACTTGTTAATTATTTGCCTTGAATTCTTTGCAAATTTGTTGCCAATTTGTTTCTTCACTGTTAGAATTGCATGTGACCTTAGGAAAGTTTGTTTGACTATTCTGTGTGAATTGTATATGTACTTTACTTATGGTCGTTGTTGGTTACATTTTGTGTTTTGTGCATTTTTTGATAAAATGACAATACATTTTGAGTTATGTTTCTCTAATGGAGAAAATGTGATTTTTCAA
Source organism: Fraxinus quadrangulata (assembly GCA_903798255.1). Taxonomy (NCBI): domain Eukaryota; kingdom Viridiplantae; phylum Streptophyta; class Magnoliopsida; order Lamiales; family Oleaceae; genus Fraxinus; species Fraxinus quadrangulata. The sequence goes on from CAIGRB010013310.1 coordinate 9,106, forward strand.
TTTAGAAAAATGAAAAGTTTTTATAAAACTGTTGATGGCAACTGTAGGTATAAGGTAAGTGCGAAAAGTAAGAAATGTTTTAGTTGCTGGCATGTTGAAAGAGGCCGTCCTAAAAGGATAATAACAAGGAAAGATGAGGAGAGGGATGAGGCAAATATTGCTACTGAATTTAGTTATGACTCGCGTGAGGTTTATTAAAAGTAAACCTAGTTATTGAATGTGCTTCTATGTGTAATTCTTTCTGCATGAATGATCATTTAATTCTGTTACAATGTTATATATTACACTTTTAATTTGCTTGATGTGTGTAATACATGAATTGATGGTGATCCTATTACTTTATGGAATGTGTTTGCATGCATAGTGGGTTGAGGTCTATGGCATACTCATTTTGCTATGTAAGTAGTGAAAGAGTGTGGTAGTGAGAAGAAAAAAGGAACAATCGTTTTCTCCTTCATATTTATGAGCCTTGTGGTTTGTGAGATTATACAAGGCATCATGTGTGAGTTATCTTCTTCCTCTTTGCGAGCCTCTTTTGTGAGTGCATTGAAGTCGCCAACTCTTTCTTCTATTCTCTTTGTGAGTATTACCTTCACCCTTCTTTTTGTGAGATAAATCATTTGTGGATTTCTTGAGTTTTGGTGTTGGAGTAACCTTGTGGTGTGTGAGTCGATTTAAATTGAGCTCTAACCTTTGTGATCACCAAAGGTATAGATTTTGCCATAGTGGATTTTGGATATGTTAGCAATAAGTGTGTTGTATGTCTGTGGAGTATAGATGCCTAATGGTACATTGGTGATGTGTACAGGAGATGTGGAGAGATGATATTTGGATCACTAGTAGAGATGTGATTAAATGTCTGAAATTTTATATCTTGTAAGATCAAGATTAGATGGAGTGTGAGAGAGATACTTCTATTACTTCTGTTAGGTGGAGACCCATCATCCACTCAAGTTGAGAGAAGGTAGTGATAGATGATTATTACCAGTTAGACATAAGTTAGTGATCAATCTAGTGAGCATGGTGGGTAATAAGTTGAGATATAGGTTATCGAGGTGTAAGCGATATAGAATGTAATAGGATAAGTGTGGTGGATCATTTCGTGGGGTCATTTATGCATTTGTTGCATGTGTTGGCCATTTGATTGATTAACTTGGTGTTAGTCTGTTATTCTATGTGAACATGTTTAAAAAATTCTGTGTATTATCTTGTGTTATATTTTCATCGCATGTATGATATGCTCTTAACTGATTATCATGATTACTTGCTTATACTTGGGGGTATTTTTTACCTTAGCCATGGTGAGTATATGGAACAAGCATGGAATGTGTTTCGATTTGAGACATGAGGTAAGGCCTGTGATACTAATTTTATCGGTTATCTTTATTATGAAAATATAAACTTTGTGTTTTATTTGCTTATAGGTTGATCGAGTATCAAGGTGGAGCTTTGTTAGGTTTTTTGATACACCATAAATCTGAGGAATAATTTAAAACAGATGACGGAGAATTTATTGACCTATAGACTTGGGTTGACCCGGAAACAGCCAATACACTTTTGGAGGGCCAAGTTGGGTTGAATTTATTGGTCTAGCCTTTGGTTATTAAGTGGTCAAATTGTTAGCAAAATTTGGAGATAGTTTAAGTGGCAGCCCACTTAAGATTTGTTGGCCCAACTTTAGGGGAAACCTAAAGCATCCTTATATCAATTTGTTCTTCTCAATCGTGTTATGTGGTGGATTGCAATAGAATTGAGAGTGTGAGAAAGGGGCAGTCGAATTTGGGTGGAATTATTGAGAGATTTAGCTATTGTTGCTTTGTCATTTCCTTTATAATGTAGTCACCACTGTCATCCTTTTGCGGGTGAGTAAGAAAGCAACCGGAGTAGAGTGAAAGAGGAACCAAAAGGTGTAAAACGTTTGTGGATTGAGCTGAGGTCCGATGGTGTTTGTTTGATGGCTTTTTTGAGTCCAGATCAAGATTTCTCCAGAAGTTTCCGTAGCAATTATTTTTTACTTGCTCCGATCCGTCATGAAACATTTCGAGACTAGGAGGTGGAAATCTCACGAGGGATTGTTTAGTTTCATGGTCGTATGTTCAGTCGAGCGCATGACACTCGATGCACGCACTTTAGGTTGAGAAATCCATTTTAGGCAATCTACCAGTAGAAGTATCTTTAGTCATTTACAAATGTTGGTTCATATAAATATCAAGTAACACTAAAATTAGATAGTGGTATTTTAGGCAATCATTAATTAACATTTTTGAGATTTAAATTTAAAGCATGTTTGGAAAGTATCTATAAATTGTTTAAATTATATCACTAATCTCTTAAAAGAGAGGTTTTGAGGTTCACTGTTCATTTGGAAATCTTCCTCATAGATTACTATTTCATATCCGGACAAAAGGGGGAAAAAACTCTGCCACCCTTATTGACTTTACAAAGTAGAATTTTTGTTTCCATAATACCCTCCATTATGGATATTTGTTTGTTGACTCATCCATTCAATCCCTATCATGAATATATGAACACGTTAGGAAACTAATTGTTGACTAATCAACTGCATTACCTTCAAGAGGAAGGCTT
>CAIGRB010013310.1:29350-45648 GCA_903798255.1 Fraxinus quadrangulata
TTGGATTAAAATTTGATTTTAATATAAGTCAAAGTCAAACAATCAATATTAACCACATCTTTCATGGGTCCCACATCTTTTCAACCACACATTTCAAAAATTTCTATCACAATCCACTAAAAATCTAATTTTAATCTCCATCAAACACCCTCTTTTCGTTGACAGCCCGTGATTTTTCTCTGGTTTTGAAATTTTTGACATAAATCTTTGTATTGTTATTCTTCATCTATTGTACTTTTTATTTTTATTTTTATTTTTCTAGCTTTCAAATGAAAAAAAAAAAACATTATTTGAACAAGGATCTTATATATGGACAAAATGAGAAATTGATCTCCATTCCCAAGTCCCAACATGTCTCCATCGATTCAATTTCCCTTTGTACCTAAGTTGTTAGGTAAGACATTGGTTTAAGTGTAGAAAGAATTGCCTCATCGTTTCCTAATTCACTTCGAGTTGCAACTTAGTCCTAACCTATGAAATAGAGTAAGATTGTCCTTTACCATTTTTATTCAGTTGTACGACTCCACCCAAATGACATTAACCATTCAAAAAAGGCAACATTGTCCTACAACATCGTTAGCATAAAGCTCTAATGATTTTACTTTTCATGAAGTTGATCGTACGGGAACTATATTAAACTAATTAAATTTCGAAGGGTATTCATCATTGAAGGCCAACATTGTTTTTATATTAAAAGGTCGAACCCCAATCTACCCTAATTTCTTTTAGATGCCAAAATAGGAATGGCAAGTATTAATTGGGTAGAAAGTATAATCTCTTCTATGCTAAGGAAGGAATATGATCGGATCAACTATTCCAACTCCCATATGCTCAATTACTCAAAGGTCCACACACTTCGTTGCCTAATTAGACATCTCTCTCTCTCTCTCTCAATTGAGGATTGCTTTGATGGATATGCTTGTTTGTTGGTATCATAGTGGAAAGATGATGGGGAAGAGAAGGAAGATAAAAAATCAATGGACTCTCTCTCTCTCTCTCTCTCTCTCTCTCACACACACACACAAACAAAAATTTATTTATTAATCAAACACTAGTTAACTGTATAATGTTATATATCTCCTATTTGATGATCATTAAAATGAGTTTTTTTTGGAGAAAATAAAATTTGGAATATTGATTTATTTTTTATTTTTGAGAATGTTTAGTTAAAAAGTAAGAAAAAATTAACGTATAGAATATTTTATTGTGAGAATGTGTAGTTACAAATGAGTTTGAGGGAAATTTTTTTTTTTTTTTTTAATGGCTGCAAACGACGTCCTAATTTATTGTATGAATTGGAAATTTACGAGAAGATTTAAGCAATTGACTCATAAAAACATCAATAATCCCTATCTATTATGACCATTGTATCAAAATTACATTTAATGTATTAAAGCCCCTTGTGTTAGTATAAGAGAGGAGAAAAATTGAGAAAGCTATATATGAATTAAATAAAATTTTATTCACTTTTTCATTCTCAAACAAGTGTTACATTATGTGCATTAAATATTTATACACAAAAAGGTTGAATTCAAATTCGTTATAGAAATGGAAAAGCTTTCTTCCACACTTGAATAAATTGTCCCTGACTTGTAAGATTGCATAGAATTTCTTTATTTTATTTTCCTGACTAGTTGTGAGATCTTAATTCTTATTATTGCCATTAATGATTTAACTTTAAAGTTTGATTCTCGATTGTCACGAGTTGTGGGATTCTTATAGTTTCCATAATTTGTTTGATTTTAAAATTTGCTTTCTTGATCCATTCGACAAGACATGAGAGACTTTATCGTTTTTACATTTATTTTAAAAATTTGTTTCGACCATCTAAATGCAAAATTTGATAAGAATTCTATTATTAATATCCAAGAGTAGAATATATTGACAATACGTCATTAGGTTAATACTTCAATCTCATAAAATTAACTTAAAAAGTTTCTTTAAATACAATTTATATTGAGAAAACATAATTAATTAATCTACTTTTCCATTATAATTCCTTCACTAAATCGCCATTTCTCACGCTCTTCTGCACACTAATGATTTAGCTTCAAGCAATCTCTGTCTGTTCACTCTTGCGATATAAGCCTCCACTCTTCGATTCAATTCCTCAGTAGGTATATAATTCTCCTCTTCTTTCTCTCTTTTTTCCCTCTTGATCAATGCTAGCTCAGCTGTCGCTATGCTAGAAATATCAGTTTCGACCCCACAGTATATTTTCATTTCTTTTTTCATTTCTGTATGCATATGTAATATTTTATCTTCTGTATTTTCCATTTTATCCTCCTGTACTTTCTTGTTTGCCAGAATATAATTGGAGCGATTTTTTGCAACGTATTTATCATAAATCTCTGTCGCTGGAGATATATTGGAGCCTGCAGTCTGTTTAGATTCTTTGATGAGGATGATGACGATGATATTTCCGACCACGAAAAGAAACTTGGCAGTGAAGAGGAAGGAGAAAATATTGGGAAGACAGACTGAAGAAAGGCTGTTCTCGGTGGGAGGCCAGAAAGAGTACAAAATAAACGAACAAGAAATTAAAGTCGTAAGGGAGTATAGAATAAAGCTGTAAAGAAACTGGGATTTCTTGTAATTTTTCATGGCTTGAAGCTTGTCTACCTCGATAGAATTATTCATCTTTGAAAATTATGGTTTTCGAGTGGATTTAGTGAAGATATTCTCGTGAACTTATTCAAGTTCAGTGAAGATTTCCATTCACATATCCAACACAACACAGAGGAAGAACATATGATCTCTTTATATAGTGGAGTGAGGAAGAAAGGAGGATATTTTGGTGGATTTTTCACATGCTTCTTTTGCAAATAAAAAAATTCGATGTGAAGCTCTTGCTCATACTCATGCTTTTTGAAAAAGTAGTGGCAAGCTAAAGGGGTGGTTTTATACCTTTCAGCCATTCAGTAGATGGTTTTGAAATTTTATCAAAGAAAAATTCTTTGTAGGGTAAACCACCCCTAGCAATTTTCCATCATTACAGAAATCTTTTCATTTTATCTTTTTTCAGAATAATACTATTCACAATGAAAATTACTAGTAGTCGTCTTAGATAGCATACATGTGACAGTTTATTATTAGAAGTATGAGGTAATAAAAATTATGAATAGCAAATTTTCATACGTGTCATGTAAGGCGATTATCGATAGTTTTTACTATGAATATCATTACTAATTTTTTTTTTCATCCAACCTAGTGATAAATGTATACATAGATGGTATTGAAATATATCTTGTAGCTAGAAATTTTTATATTTTCTAGTTGGATAAATCTGTTGGAAAAACTTCAAGTATGGAGTAAAAAACAATTTCCGGAAAGTCTTCAAAAATAACTTCCAAATTCTATAGAAATTTTGGCAGAGTAACGGTAGGAAATGTATTCCAAAAGAATCTTCAAAGAATGTGCAGTATGAAGAAATAATATCAAAGTCGAGGTAAGTATTGAACACTTTGTCCTTAAGTCGAATTTGCCCCGCAAAGGTGCCTACAGTTTATGGCAATTAACTCTCAAGATACAACGATTATTTTCTTATGTGAGTAGCACTACAACACACAAGAAATGTCGAACCAGAACTTGGTTTACGAACTTCGGTATGCAAGCGAAGATAATCAGAATTTATGCAACAAGAATGCAAGAATTTGATTGAGAAATGAGAGAAAATGAATGCTATATGATTGCATATCATTGGTGTGAAGATTGGGACGTCCAAGAGATCCTATATATAGAGGATGATGGGTTGTAAATGAAATGTCGTACCCCAAACTCAGCAACTCTTGCCAAAGGACGCACCATTCACTTGTCGCTAGCATGTCGCCATTGTCTCACTCGAACGATAAAAATAATGACTTTTTCGTTGGTCTGTCGCTCGAGTGACAGTCCGCCATAAGTTAGCAACAACCTTAGTTAAATTTTCAGAAAGCTTCCTTTATTTTTCTTTCCAATTTTGGACCGTAATTTCTCATTCATCCGAAATTAGTTTTAAAATTCTAAATATACCACGACAATCTACTCGACGAGTAAAATAAGTTGGTCTATTTGCTTTTGTAATTTGATCATCGGATCAAGTTCGAATATTCGACCGAAGTAGACACGAAAGTCACTTTTTCCAAATTTTGGTTTTATCACTTAACCAAATTTTAATCTCACATGAATGAAAATTCTGCGATATGCACAACAAATGCAAATGAATGCAGATTCTAACAACGGAGTTCGTGCGACAAGTTATAGTATCAAGAAAAGTGGCTTGTGGATTTAAACCTTCCTTAGTTGAATACAATAGAATTTACTAGGCTAGTTGGTGAACGCGATATCTTAAACTATTCAACCGTTCCTATAAATTCAGGCAACTGTACCAACACCATAACTCATCTAACCATTTCAGTTCTCATGGCTGTGTCCATTTTGGCCTTAAACAACTTTTGATTTCATAAGTCCTTTCGGAGAATTAAGCCTCAAATTCTTCTAGAAGCGACCCAACTTCACACTTACATAGGTGATCTCCTACCTTTCTTCTTCAAGTTACAGGAATCATTAAAAAAATTTCACTTATCCTTCTGTGTGCTTACCATAACACTTTTACACTTTAGGAATGGGAATAAGTGCTTTACCTTGAATCGTTTATGGCTTAGTTTTCCCATTGAACCAGGATCTTGGGATCTCCAATCGACAAGGTTGGGTTTCCACCATAGTGATTCTTATTCGATAGGCTTTAGGCCCATTCCTCTCGAAAGATGTTATACTTGATCTCTAGTAAGTCCTTTCGTCAAATTATCTTTTGATCTAACATATTGAATAGAGATTATACTATTCGATATCAACCATTTAATGGTATTATGTTTCCGAAGTATGTGTCGAGATTTACCATTATACATATTATTTTATGCTATTGTAATTGCCGATTGATTATCGCTTTATATATTAACTGTTGGTACCGATTTTCCCCAACATGAAATTCCTTCAAGGAAATTACGAAGCCATTCTACTTCTTCTCCGGCTTTATCTAGAGCAATAAACCCGGACTGCATCGTAGATCGACCTATACATGTTTGTTTAGATTATTTTCAAGACACAGCTCCGTCTCCAATGATAAACACATAACCACTGGTAGACTTGAATCCTTTGTGTCAGATATCAAATTTGCATCGGTGTATCCTTCTAACATTGTAGGATATCTTGAGTAGTGTAATCCATAATTGACCGTGTGTCTTAGTTATCTAAGAACTCGGTTCAACGCCTTCTAATGTACAGTGTTCGGATTACTTGTGAATCTACTCAATTTGTTGACTATGTATGCTATATCTGAATGCGTGCAGTTAGTCACATACATCAAACTACCTATAATCCGTGCATACTCCAATGGAGATACGGGCTCATCGATATTCTTGGCTAGATATATTTCCCAAGTCAACTGGTGTCTTAATAGGATTATCATCACACGTCTTAAACTTCTCAAGTATAGTCTCAATATAATGTGATTGAGATAATGACAATTCATTATGCATCTTAGAGATCTTAATCCCTAATATGACGTCTGCAACTCCCATATTTTTCATGTCAAAATGTTTCGTTAACATTTTCTTCTTCGAGAAAATGACATTCAAGTTATTTCCTATTATTAGCATATTATCAACATATCGACAAACAATCACATATTCGTTAGGTATAGTTTTAATGTAGACACATTTGTCACATTCATTGATCTTGAAGTCATTTGACATCAAATTTCTATCAAACTTTTCATGCCATTGCTTTGATGCTTGCTTTACTCCATAAAAAGATTTTACAAGCTTACACACCTTCTTCTCGTTTCCGGGGGCAACAAACCCTTCCGGTTGTTTCATATATATTTCTTCTTCTAATTCACCATTTAGAAATGCAATCTTAACATCCATTTGATATATTTCTAAATTATGCAATGCTGCAATTGCAATCAAGACATGTATAGACGTGATCCTTGTCACGGGTGAATAGATATCGAAGAAATCTAGACATTCTTTTTGTCTATACCCCTGGCTGCTAGTCTAGCCTTGTATTTATCGATTGATCCATCCGACTTCACTTTCTTTTTGAAGATCCATTTGTAGCCTAAAGCTTTGTTTCCCGGAGGAAGATCAACCAACTCCTAAGTATGATTGTTCATGATGGATTCAATTTCACTATTTACTACTTCTTTTCCTAAAGGCGCTTTGGGTGAGGACATTGCTTCATCAAATGTCCTAGGATTATTTTTTAACAAATGTGTTACGAATTCTGGACCAAATGTCTTATGAATTTTTTGTCTTTTACTACGCTTTGACTTTTCATTTGTTTGAAGATTTTCATCATCTTTTTCATTATAAGTTCGTTTGTGTAAACTTGTTTCCTTTTCCGTACAAGTAAATACATTTTCAAAGAAAATAGCATTCCTTGATTCAATGATTGTACCTTCATGTACATCAAGTAATTCGGAACCAAAAATCGATATGCACTACTATTAGTAGCATATCCGATAAAGACACAATCAATTGTCTTAGGTCTAATCCTCACTTGTTTAGGCTTAGATATTTATACCTTCGCTAAACATCCCCACACTTTAAGGTGTTTGTAGGAAGGTTTTCGACATTTTCATAACTTATAAGGAGACTCGACCTTATCCTTGTGTGGTATTTTATTTAGTATATGATTAGCTGAAAGAATAGCTTTTCCCACAAGTTTTGAGGTAATCCTGAACTAATCAACATGACATTCATCATTTTCTTAAGGGTTCGATTCTTTCGTTCTGCAATCCCGTTAGATTGAGGTGAATATGGATCAGTAGTTTGGTGAACAATTCATTTTTCTACACAAAACTCTTCAAATGGTATAACATACTCTCCACTTCTATCACTACAAATCGTTTTTATTCATTTTTCAAGTTGATTTTCAACTTCAATTTTATAGTGTTTAAACACTTCCAATGCTTCATCTTTACTTCTCAACAAGTATACATAACAGTATTTTGTACAATCGTCTACGAATGTGATGACGTATTTTTTTATCACCTTTTGTTTATATGAACTCTAAATCACAAATATCCGTGTGAATAAGTTCCAAAAGTGTTGTGGTTCATTCAACTGAATGAAATGGTGTTTTGGTCAATTTTATCTCTACACATATTTCGTATTTTTCATTATTGAAATGAATATTTGGAAGTAAATTCCCATTTATTAATTTCCGTACTAAATTGAAATTTACATATCCTAATCTATGATGCCATAAATTAGACTCAAGAATATAAGCAGAAGAAGACGTTTTATTCATTAAGTTATTCGGTACAATAGTAAGGACATTCATTTTGAAAAGTCCATATTTTACATAACCTTTGCCTACATACATGTTATTCTTAGTAAGTATAAACTTATCGGATACAAAGACTAATTTAAAGTCATTATTGCTTAACAAATAACTCAAAACTAAGTTCTTGCGAATATCCGGCACATGAAAAACATTGTTAAGGCTAAGTTCCTTCCCCGATGTCATGTTCAATATCACTTTACCTAATCCTTCAACCTTTGAAGTTGAGGAGTTTCCCATCAACAACTTTTCTCCCTCAGTTGGAGTATAGGAAGTGAACATTCCTTAATCGACACATATATGATGAATAGCACCTGTATCAACCCACCATTCCATAAGATCTCCAACGTTGTTGCATTCGGGTACAACCGTCGAAAAATTCATATATGATATACCATTTGATATGGTATCGAATTCGGTGATATTCGCTTGGGCTTGCTTCTTCGATTTGCGAAAATCGACAGAAAGATGTCCAGCCTTTCCACAATTGTAGTAATTGCATTTGAACTTCTCTATGTTCTTTCTTGAGGACTCAATAGAATGCTTCATCTTTTTGTTTTTGTTGTTATTGTTAGACTCCACCACAATGGCCTTTTCTTGTAGTATGTTGTTTCCAACATGCTTGTGCGAACTACGGTTGTCTTCTTCAATTCTTAATCAGACCACAAGTTCTTCAATGTTCATATCTTTGCGATTGTGTTTGATATAGTTCTTGAAGTCCCTCCACATAAGCGTGAGTTTTTCAATGATTGTAACCACTTGAAATGATTCACTTAGAATATCATGTAGTATAACCTGCAACTCTTGCACCTGACTGATGACGGTCTTAGAATCTATAATTTTGTAGTCCAAGAACTTTTCCACAATGAACTTTTTAGTTCCAGCGCTTCAGTTTTGTATTTCTTTTCCAAGAACACTCATAGTTCCTTTGCAGTTTTCTTGAAACTATAAACGTTGTACAACGAGTTATCCAATCCATTCAGAACATAATTCTTGCATAGAAAATCTGAATGTTTCTATGCATCTAGAGCAATCAACGATGTTCTTGTACGGCGGGAGCATTTTCATTCAAGAATTTCGCCAAGCTGAAGGTGGTGAGATAAAACAACATTTTCTGTTGCCATCTCTTAAAATCAGCTCATTGAATTTCTCCGACTTTTCTCCATGTGGAACAGAATTGGTAAGCGCATTCACAAACGGAGGAATCACCACATTAGGAACATTTCTTTCCGAAATTCCCATATTCAAAGTTTCATTCGAAGTAGTATCAGTAATGAAAATCGAAGTCATTTCTGTTTACACAAAATAGAAGATCAACAATCAATAGAAGAGTAGAAGAAGTTAAATCAACGTATGATTTAACCGAAGATCAAATTCACTCCAAGAAGAACTTCGACTTAAGATAGTTGGAAAAACTTCAAGCATGGAGTGGCAAATAGCTTCCGGAAAGTTTTTAAATATAACTTCCAAATCTATAGAAATTTCGGCAGAGTAAGGTAGGAAATGTACTCCAAATGAATCTTCAAAGAATGTGCAGTATGCAGAAATAATATCAAAGTCGAGGCAAGTGTTGAACATTTTGTCCTTAAGTCATGCCCCACAACGGTGCCTATGATTTATGGCAATCAACTCCCAAAATATAACAACTATCTTCTTGTGTGAGTAGTACTACAACACAAAAAACGGCAAACCAAAACTTGGTTTACGAACTTTGGTATGCAAGTGAAGAAAATCATAATTTATGCAACAAAAATGTAATGATTTGGTTGAAAAAGGAGGAAAAATAAATGCTATATGATTGCATATAATTGGTGTGAAGATTGGGATGTCCAAGTGGTCCTTTATATAGAGGATGAGGGGCTTGTGAATGAAATGTCGCGCCCCAAGTTCATCAACTCTTGCCAAAGGTCGTACCATTCACTTGTCGCTAGTCTGTCACTATCGCCTCGCTCGAGCGATAAAAAATAGTGAATTTTTTGCTAGCCTGTCGCTCGAGCGACAGTCCAGCCATAAGCTAGCAACAACCTTAGTCAAATTTCTAGACAGCTTTCTCTATTTTTCTTCCCAACTTTAGACCACAATTTCTCATTCATCCGATATTGAGTTTAAGATTCCAAATATATCACGACGATCTACTCGACGAGTAGAATAAGTTGGTCTATTTACTTTTATAATTTGAGCCTCGGATCAAATCCAAATATTCGACCGAAGTTGATACGAAAGTCACTTTTTTCAAGTTTTGATTTTATTACTTAACCAAATTTTAATCTTTCAAACCAATTTCCAACAAAATCTCATTGAGCTGAAATCAAAACTATTTTTTTCTCAAACTCATTTTTAACAATACATACACATTATAAAATATTTTGCACGTAAACTCAAAACTTCTTTCTACTTTTTAACCACACATTTTCCAAAAAATAACTATTCGAAAACTCATTTTCCAAAAAAAAAAAAAAAAACACTTATAATAATGGATGTCAAACCAGTGGCTAAGTGACTAAGAGATTCGATTATGATAAATGAATGCAATTTGTCCATGCGACATGCCAAATCATTAATTAACATGAAAAAATGACACTAGGGATTTTGCCTTCCTCCACACTAGCCGAATTGATAGTAACATCAACGTGGTGATTAATTTGGAACAATATTGAAAGTTTAGTGATGACTTTAAACAAAACAAAATTCAAACACTGTAATTATTTTTATTTGTAAAATTAGTTTCCTCCAATTGCATTTCACTTTGTATAAAACTCATGTAAATAAACGCTATAATTAGGGCAACGATGAATACAATGATTATCGATTCTCTTCTAAACTTTGTGTTTATTCTAATTTCTACATGATATTAGAGCACTAATCTCTAAACGAAAATATCAGTAATTGGTCAAGCTAGGTGCTTAGGACATCAAAACTATATACTCGGTACCCAAATCAAGAAAAAAAATGTAAATGAATTATTTCTCACGTTAATCATTCTGAATTATTGATTTTATTGTGACTTAAACAGATTAAATGAAACATTTCTCAACTGTATATATTCATTTTTTCACGCAAATATGTTCGCATACCTTTTTGTTTCATCTTTTAATCTTTTTACACGCTTTTTGCATTTCCATTTCAGTAGTAACATTCATGCCTTTATTTTTCAAAACTGAAACTCACAATAAAAAAGTGAAAAATAAAATATTAAAGAACATTATAATTGGTTTCTGACCCAATTTAATTCAATTTCCTTTTTTGTTACCTAAGTTGTCACTCAGGTAACGTATTTCTTCAAGTTTAGGAAAAATTATATAACGGATTTTAAACTATTATTTGAAACCAACCTATAACAACGAGAAAATTGATCCCTGCCTTTTAAATATACTTTCACAACTAGTTCAAATCATGGAAACTATTTAAAATTACATTAAATCGTCATGTAACGACTACAATGAAATCTCACATCTCTACGCTAGCTAAGGGTAAGCCTAATGGATTTAGGCCATCTCCAATGGCGATCCCAAAACACCATTTTGCACCATAAATTTTCCAACGATTTTGCTACATGTACATTAAGTTTGATATCATGAATGATATTCTCTAATAAAAAGATATAAATATCCTTCATTTATCATTTAGTTAAATCAATGTTTTCTAATCCTATTGTAGGATAATTTTGATTTATTTCTCCTAATAAATGAAAAAGTCAACTATGCTTGTTTTTTTATCAATATATCTTTTATCAAAACAATTATTTAATGATCTAATTTTACTATCTAATTTATTAATTTTTCTATTAATTCTGACTATATTTTCTGTCCAATATAAAGGTACATGTATATTTCTACTATTTTTCAGAAAATAATAAAGCACACTGTAAAATGATTTAATTTCTTCTCTTTTTCTTTCACAGTTAATTTCTAAGTTTTGAATTAAATCTAGTAAAATTTCATAAAAAGCAGGAGTGCAAATATTAATACGAGTATTTAACATAAATAAGAAAGATCTTACAATATTGAAGTAGAAGGTAAATGCAGAGTAATATGAATGAGATTTCCCTCGAACTTGCACCCATATGTTAGTGTACTCAGATATAAGTGATCGGTGTTATTTGATTTTAAAAAAGTGGGTTATGGTCCAACACAATTTCTGCATACTTATTGGTTTTCTCTCGACTCTTTTGCATATCTTACAATGAATCACACGAAATCACAGTTTTCCTTTCAACTTCTTGTTAAAACATCGTCTTGAATAGTAACAGGGTTCTCATGGCTTTCTCTAATAACGCCTAAAACTCCTACATATGGAAATACAGTAACAAGATACTTGCACTAACCATCAAAATTTTCACCGTTGGAGTATAAGTAAAATAAGAATTTTTGAGAAAATAATAAGGATGAAAAGACAATGTATTGAAACAACTTAATTTCATAAAAATATCACACTAATATCTTACATAAAGTACACATACATATTTCGGCTACACTCTTGGTACTTTCTCTAAGGAAATTAGAACTCCATAGAGATTACCTTATTATAAGCTTCACTCACAAGAAAGAAACTGAAAATGTTACAAGATTTGAACTGCTAGATCGAGAGAGATAAAAATTTTTTTTGGCTTCAGACTTGATTTTTTTTCCTAAGAATTTGTCTTCAATTTATAGACCGAAAAAAGCTTCACAACTGTCCTTCATTATTGTTGCTTTCACTATGTAAGATAGTTGATATCTTACTGTGGCTTAAAGTTCTTTGTTTTAACATAGAAAATAATGGAGGTAATCCCACGATTTTTCTTTATCAAAAATAATTCTGATAAAGTAGTGATAAATGGGTCCCTTTCTTTTACTTTTCCATATGAGAATCAAACCACTCCTCCGAAAATTTCGATGGATCCAAGGAAATTGGTGAGATGTCATCTTCAGTGCAACAACATTCATACTTATGATTCGGATACCACCAAAATTGTTTACACGGCTCATTTTTTTGTATTTAGTGTTCCACCGGCTTGTCCCTCAAAAATATGATCTCACCATGTGTCAAGATAGTATCAATCTTCTTGTTTGGTGGGTGTCACTGCTTTGCTATAGATTATGTGATGTTGTGACTCATACACCCAAATATTTTATTTTTTTTAATAACTTTCTGAATATACTCAAAATGTTCCTTATATCCTTTGGCTCTACGAAAGGCCATCAAATTATTGATGTCTTCTGGGGTAGTATCATGGATTTCACTCTTCTCATGCTAAAATTGCGTAGAAGTAGTGGCCATTCTTATGACATGACTTGCTGGAAGCAATCTATCTTCTTCATTATCCCATTCAGGACTTGCAGAGAAAAATCTAATATATATGTTCTTGTATTTAAGAACTTGACAATATCGTTCGATAGCTCGAACTACATCCTTCAGTAGCATAGAAATTTCCTTTAAAGAATCTGATGAGTAAATACAAAGTATATTTCCCATTTCATATAGAGCACGAAACCAGTATGCTAGAGCTCCTGGATAAATATTGACTTTTTTATAATTTCCATATGTTAAAATTTTCATCCTTCCTCCAATACTGGTAAACCAACAGTAGACTAGATTAAACAATACATATGATAAAATAAAATCATTTTTATTTTTGATATCCATAACACTAGGGGTGTTACAGGTTTTGATGACATTTGAGTGATTAAACTCTTGTATAGAGATACTATCCTTTGTAAATTTCTTCTCCTGTGAGGGAGACAAAGTAGTATTCTTTTTTAATGATAGTTTATGAAGTTTTAATGCTTCTTGTTCAATATTGATTTGAAGCCTTTAGATTTATTGGCGCTGGGGCCTTCAGATAGTATAGCCTTGTTGGCTTTCTCAGATATTGGCTTAGCATCAGCCATTTCAATAAGAATTATCTTGGATTCTATAGCAACAATCTTCATGTTCATCTCGAATTTCAAGACTTCGAGTTCCTTCTTGATTTACTCAATTCCTGGTTAAAAAATTTGGAATAAAATTGTTTTTTTCTTTAATATGGACAATATCAAATTTAAATGGCGCAAATCACATTTGCATTCTAATAAGTGTCCTTTCAGATGCACTTGTTCCAAGTTTATTTATCAATAATGATTTTACCTGATTATTATCTGTTCTAATAAGAAATTTCTTTGGTAACAAATAAGGTTCAAATTTAGCTACTCATTTCTTGACAGCTAAACATTCCTTTCGATTAATATCATACCTGGTTTCTGCATCCTTGAAAACACCTGAAGTATAAGTAACGAGTTCTTCTGGGCTTTTCATAAAGGATTATAAAGAAATTCTTTATGGTTTTCTTTTCTTATGAGGATTGCTCCCCAATGTAGTAAAGATGCATCAGTTTCTAAAATATAGAAATCATCATCATTTGGAATATTCAATTCTGGTATATTTTCACATATTTTATTTATTTTATTTATCATATATATATCTTTTTGTGTTCATTCCCATACAACTCATTTTCTAAGTTTTTTGGTAAAATGAACTTTATATTTTGAGCAGTTTTGATAAAATTTTCAAAATAATTTAATAATCCCATAAAGATTTGCAGCTCCTTCTTATCTCTAATTACTTCTGAAAATTCAATAATTTTATTTCCAATGTGAGGTTGGTGAAGTATTTTTTCTGTAAAAATATCCTAAAAATTCGATTTCAGTTTTAGTTATTTCTGCTTTTCTTTCTGATATGGCCAATTCATATTTTTTGACAATATCATTGAACTTTTTAAAATGTTCAATGTGTTCTTTTAAATTTTTACCATGGATACGGATATTATCTACATAAACAATACAGAAATTTTTTATTGGTGTAATTATCTTATCCATTATTTGTTGAAATATAACTGGTGCATTCATTAATCCAAATGGCATAACATTTCACTCGAATTGTCCTAATGGATTAGGGATAGTAAAACTAGTTAAATGTTTTGATGCTTCGTCTAGTTTAATTTGTCAATATCCTGATTTACAATCGAATTTAGAATATATTTTACTTCCTTGTATTTGCTTTATTAACAAATCATTTATTGGTAATTTATAGCTATTTGGTATAGTTTTAGAATTTAGGTCTCTATAATCAATAATCATTCTAGCTTTCCTCTTTTAATTTCACTATGGTTCCTGACCATAAATGATGGATTATTATATGGACTAGTTGATTATCTTATTACTCCTAATTCTAAGAGTTTTTTAATTTGTATTTCAAATTCCTTTTTATCTTATTCGCTATACGGGAATTGTCAATTCTTAATATTAAAATTTTTTGTTTTTGGTTAATTTCTGTATAACATCCACCACGATTACTTGTAAAACTTTGATATCTAGGTTTATGATGAACTGGTTGATGTGCAATACCAATGGCTTTATAAATTTTTGGTTTTTTATTTTATGATTACAAGGTGTAGTAAATTCAAAATTATCTTTATATTGTGTAAATGGGCTATAAGTATAGATAAAATTTTCTCCTAAAAGGACATCACATCCTATTTTATCTGTTGCATATATTTTAGGAATAAAACATTCTCTATTTCCTATAATGATAGGGACATTTTCTACAAAATCTCTATAAATTTCAACAATACCACTAGTTGTTTGACCATAAGTTGTTTTCTTATAATCTCTTTTGTAATAGTGCTCTGAAAATACATTTCTTTTACATAGGCAAATACCTGATTCAGTATCAAGTATTGCATGAAATTTTATCATACATAAATTAAGAGTTATCTCAATATATGGACTAAATATACTAGTTTTGATTGATCTTATTCCTTGTATCATATAAATTAGTTCCTTATTTTTATTAACTCTAGGAAGCATTTTTTATTTGCCTTCTATAATTATTTGTAGGGTGCTTTTCTGGATTACAAATGATGATACATTTTCAAGAAAGTTCATTCCAAGTAATATTGAGCTAGTATCTTTTCCTTTTCTATAATCTTTATGGTTTTTAAGATTTAGTTTAAATTGTTCTCCTTCTATATCTGTGAAACTTAGTTCAAGATTTACAAATGTTTTAATTTCATATTTAATTCCATGATAATCTGTAAGAGTTATTCCTTGTGGTAGATTTTCTTCTGATAAGTGTTCAACTAAGTCTGCTCTTATATGACTAGTACTAGCTCCTGTGTTAACAAGGGCTATAATTTTTTCAAAATTATTTTGATTATTGATATATTCTGTTAAGATAAGAAAATTATATTCCTCACATCTTCTTAGATCAATATCAATATTATTTTTAGGTATTGTTGGGTAATTTCTACTTTTAGATGATCTACTAGAGTTTGAGAGTTCTCTAGTGCTGATACTTTTTTCTATTCTTCTACTAGACATTCTAACTGCAAGTTGTCCAAAATTATTCAAGGTGGCTAATCCTTGATTACTAACATTATTATCAATTCTTCTAGATTGTTGATGAAAATCAAGCAATATATCTTGCGGTAAAGAAATGTTATTATTACTTAACATTTTTGGTGGTGTAAATTGTGCTAAATCTTTAAAGTCTTCATGAATTTGTATGAAGTCCTCTGAGATTTTATTGATTTCTTTTTGGTGCGTAGTAGTAAAAGCATATAAAGCTTTACAATATAAAGTTACTGCTTTACTTCTTATTGACATATTTAATATATCAATTTTGTAATATAGATTTAATCATAAACTTAAATTTTCATCTAATAAGGACGTGGTAAATCCAGGTCTTATAGTAAATATAATTTTCTTATATACAACATTTCTAGAGACTACTCCCAATATGGCATCCATAGGATCATGAAGTATTATATTATCCATTAGATATATTTGTATAGGAATATCCATTTCTTCTCTAAAGTATCCCTTAATCATTATTTGGATTCCTCCAATCACTATATTCTTTAATTTTTCTCTAGTTGTTCTTTTCATATTAGTTAATTCTCTATTAACTCATTCTCTGGTTATTAGAGGTATAGTAGTATTACCTTTAACATTTTC
>CAIGRB010013319.1:0-20870 GCA_903798255.1 Fraxinus quadrangulata
GAAATATTATAGTAAATAGTTTAACTACTCACATATTATTTGCACAAGTGAATGTGTACTTTTACTTCCTTCTTTTATGTTTCTTTGCAACATCATCTGGCGAGTACACTCGATTTTAAAGTCGAAATCTAGAATTGCATATTTCGTTGAAACAAGAGTGTAGCCGTCCTTGATAAACCGTCTCAACAGTTTTAAGTCAAAATTCTAATAGAATAAATAAATATGAATTAAATATATTAAATATGTAAAGAAATTTATTACAATGAATAAACTTTACTAACCGCATTATTCATATCTTGATGAGATTTTGTATTACAAAATGTTAATGACTCAGTGTCAGAAAGATCATTGATAAAGTGTAACATTAAGGAATAGAAAAGTAAGTTATGTTAGAGTTTTTTAAAATAATGACAATACAAATAACATTTTTTTCATTGTTAAATATACTTGTCTGAAAAATGAATCCATGGAATACAAATCACAGCAGTATTCCAATGGTCATACACAAGTCTTTCCATCAAACTGATATGTTGACACAATCTTAAAGCTAAAAAAATAAAGGAAAAAATAATTCAAGTGCCTGCATAATTACTAACTATGGACAATTGTCAAGTTTTATTGCTAAAGTTTTACCGGCCATCGGAATACCATATTCTTGAGCAAACTTCAAATTTAGCAGAAAACTATTAGTTTGGAGATAATATATTTTTTTATAATTTATTTGTTTGTTTATTGTTGTTATACAAATGGTTTGCCGCTTCGAAACGGGGATCGACTTGTCCGATCAGGTCGCGGGGTCGAAGGGGCAACCCCCCTCGTGGGGACTTTGGGACAACGCCCGAAAGGAAATGGTATCGCCTATATTTAATAACAAGAAAAAGAAGAGTCAATTTTTTTTTTAAAAAAAAAAAAGAAGAAGAAGACTTGTATCCAAACCATCAAGAATTAAAAAATAAATAAATAAAAATAAAAAAAAAATCTCTGTATCTCTACGCACCACGGAGACATCATGTCTTGTCTCCGCGCGGAGAATTTTTTTTTTTAATTACAAGAGTGCTAATGAATTAAATAATAATTGGAAATGTTGTCCTCTTCGATTGCCTGCTCATGAATTAAATAATAATTGGAAATGTTATCCTCTTCAATCACCTGTGAACAGTCCTTTTCTTTTGGTTATATTGTAGTGATTCTAAATATATGAGTGAAAATAAAAAAAATGCAGAAATAAATATCTAACTATTCAAAGTCCAACATCGTTTTTATAGCAGATTGGAGAAAAAAATGATGTGGTATAAAACTGGAGGACTAGAGATGTGAAAACTGGGAAAATGAACAACATTTCACTGTGATGGCAAAAAAATCCGACACTCGATACCCGCGGAAATAACCTGCTTAGTCAGGTATCGGGGCGGGGACGGGTCCCCCGCCCCGTTTAATTTTTTTTTTTTTTTAGAATTCAATATTTTAAACTGAAAATTTCATTAGTTTTGATATAAAATAGCAACTAAAATTGTTTGTTTAAATATAATGAATATGGGCAATAAAAATAAATTATCAAAAATTAAAAAAGAAAAAAATTAAATGGGGTAGTAAACGGGGCAAGGAGCCCACCCCACCCCGACCCATTGCCATCCCTATTTACTGGGTTACTGTTGTATCTACAGTAACCCAAAACTGTCGAAATTGGAGGACTCGAGGTGTCAAGATTTGGGAAACGAATATTACCATTTCATTGGGTTACTGTTGTATCTACACTAACTCAAAACTGCATTTTTTAATATAGACGGATGAAAATGGGGAGGAAAAAACGAGGGTTAAAAAAAAAAAAAAGAGGAAGATGAGGCTTCCAAACAAACCTTTAAATTGGAGCAAACTCCGATGCCCCTAATTTTTCAACAGCAAAATGAAGAATTCGAACAATTCCGTTTTGCAAGTTGCAGATTTTGTTGAAAATTGATAACAAAACCCTAAAATCTCTATACAAACACACACAAAAATTCAACATAGGAACAAAAATCACAAAGCTTCAATGGATTACCCTGCTAATTACCAACAACAGGCTTACGATCCCTCATCTCAAATCCAAGCATACGATCAATCCGCACAAGCTTATTATGCACACCATCAATACAGTAATCAACAGCAGCACGCTTATTACGGTTACCCTCAGCACCAACAAGGAGAACCCACCCCACCTGGGGTTACAGTGCCGCAGCCCGTAACACAACAAGCCGCACAACAAGCCCAGAATTCTTATTACTACCCACATGCTGTTGCTTTGAATATGGATCCGCAACAAGGAGGAACAAGTGGATATGGAATTGGGGCAATGCCCACTGGGTCCCACCAACCGGTATGAGTTTACTTTATTTTCTTAGATAGATGATTTTAATTGCATATTGGGTTTGGTTGTACGTTGGTGGATGTTGAGTTGATGCCTGATAGGTGTTATATAGTTGTAGTTTTTTAATTTTTAATTTTTTGTTATTTGTTCCTGGATTGATTTATTGTATTGGCTTTCAGACCTTCTTTTCTCTAGAAATATAACGGCTTACTTTGTCACAATATTATAATTTTCCTGCCAGTGGATATTTGCACGTCTATTACTTTATCTTGTGCTAATTACTCCTTTAATTTTACACATTTTATCACTTTGTGCTATTAATTTGATTTGGGTAAATGGAATGATAAGTGACTAGATGTGCAGGTAGTCTTAGTAAACGTAGATAGAGGAATAAATTATGGATTAAGTTAGTGGGTTATAGATAAGAAAGAGCCACCATTGTGGTACTCGTGGTTTTGATTATGTAGAAAGGAGACGAGAACTGTATCATAAAATCTGTAGTAAATGGTTCTCAATAAGAATAAAGGCGGTATGAGAGAATCTGTGGAACTTGTCCTTGATACCTTCATCTACTAAAGAACATTAATGCTATGGGTCTAGTAAGTGAATTCTTGTTAATGCTCTGTGTGTGTGTGTGCTGTGGTATATTATATTGATTGAAATCGTAACATCTTTTTCATGAGAATGATATGTCAAATAGAACTGCTTGAGCTTGGTATGTGTTCATTATGTTCTAAGCTTGGTCTCTTGCCTCACACAAGTTTATACTGCTTTATATGAGCTTTGGATAGGAACTTGGTAAGGTTCAAATTGAGAATGTGTTGATTCTATCTTCAAAGCTTCTATGAAACAGCATACCTGAAAAATATCATTAGCTGAGCTGAATAGCCCATCGTTTAGCTGGAAAGGTGAGCTTGAGCCTAAGCTATTAAATAGTTATTGTCTTGGTTCAAACTCAAGCTAGACCAGCTTGCAAAATTCTATAGTGTCTCACCAAATCAAGCTTGGACAGTGTACTGAGATTTCTATTGCCTCATTATGTTTGTGCTTAAATCTGTTTTTGTGCTTTGCAGACGTGCTTAGTTACAAGAGTCAGGCCTGGTTGAAGATTTTGCGAGTGAGTGTATGCATTTCTGCTTTCCCTTTTTCCTTTGCGGGCGGTGTTATGCCTGCTCCTTAGCAATAGGTTTCAGCATATTGGGTTGTCTAAGAAGCTCGACACGTACATGGATGACACACTGACACGTGAATTTTCAAAAATGTAGAACGTAGAAACTCCGAGAACACGTTCCTTAAATAATGGAAAAATTAAATTATTATTTAATTACTTTTTTTTATTTATCAAAAAGTATTTCTCCCATATTTTTAATCAAGAAGAATTAATTCAGTTAAAATAACAATTGAAGTCCGGATCCAAAAGCATCCCCCAATTAAGTGAATTTTCCATTTCTTGTCCATTTGCCCAGAACAGACCGAAAGCTTTCTGGTACATTTTCCCCTTACCAAACTCAACCATTGACCTTTCCCACCTCTGCATACATCCACAAAATTTCCAATTTCCCCAAAGCCACCCTCCCTCCCCTTCTTTCCATCTTCCTCAATTTCCCCTTTTCTGTCACTCTTTCTCTCACCTATTGACATAGAAAAGTATGGCTCTAGAGCTTTTTCATATTCATGCTTGTTTTAGGCTTTCGAATGGTCAACAATGATGAATCATTCATCTCTATCTTCTTCCTTCGTTTGGGCATTTAGGTTTTCTCCTTTTGGAAATTCTTGCTTCGATAATGTGAAGTTTGGCCTGATTTTATTTGTTCCTTTTCTAATTTAAGTTCCCGTGTCAGGACGTGTCGCTGCTGTGTTGGTGGTTGAAAAATAAAAATATAAAAGGACACACCACATGGTCTGTGTGAATATGTCGCATGTGTGCTGGTGTGTCCGATACGTGTCCAACACCGACACTCGCACGTTCACAACGTGTCCGTGCTTCTTAGTTGGTTTTGCTATTTCATGAGTAAAAGGAAAGGATAATGTCAACTTGGCCAGTGAACCTCTTAAAGCAGCCACATTGAGGCTAGGATGGCTTGTACATCAAAATAGTAGTCGCTTTAGGTCTGTTTGGTAATTGCTTTAGAGTTCAGTTGGCCGTGTTGGTATCCAGGCTGTAATACTTTATATTTCCTCAAATCACTTCTTTTGCATTAACACTGTTGATCTGCAGCTCATGAGTCGAGGACATTGAACTACTTCTTTGTTTCTTGGAGCCTAGCTGTATGGCCTCGTTAGGTTACATTACATGGTGTTGTGTGCAGTTGAACAGGCACTCAAACTCTCTTCTTATAGATGATCTCTAAGATGAATTTGGTAAGAGCTTTGAGTAAATGATGTGCTCCCCCCCTTTTTTTTTTCTGGGTGGGGTGGGGGTGTGGAGAGAAGATTTTTAGATGGGCATTGAGCCTTATGCGGGTTATTATATTGAGGAATATCATACCTTCCTTGCTAAGGGAGATGGATGCTTGACAAATTCTCGCTGGAAATTATTAGTGGGTCAATCATTCTGCAATTGGCTGTGAGTTCTGATGAACTGGTTTGGACCAAAAGATTGTAACACGAGTATATAATGTCTTTGGATATACTACAAGAATTAAAACTGTGCATTTTCTTATCAACTAGGAATCTCATCTTTCTCAAAAAGATGGGCTCTTACCTCCTTGCCCATTGAAAAAAAGCTATTGATCTGCTTCACAACCTCATATCTGGGTGTTTAATTGATGAAAGGATGTTAACGCTACCAATACATTGATAAAGTGAAAAAATTGTACATATAAAATTATTTTTTCCTTAAGCCCCTGTTTGACACCCATTTTGTTTGAATTTTTTTTTTTGGAATAGTGATTGATGGAAGATTGTGTAGTTAAAAAGTAAGGAGAATTTTTGGGTTTATGTGTAATATTATTTATTGATAGGATGTGTGGTTGAAATGAAGAAAGAAAAAAAAAAGAGAAATAGAATGAAAAAAAAATGGGTGTCAAACAGGGGCTAAAAGGTTACATGTGGATGCATGCCCAAATAGGAAAAATTAAGAGGATTTTTAAATAAAGATATTAAGCAAATGAAATCTAATTAATTTTTGAAGTAGTTGAATTGTTTATGCAGTCAATATTTGTATAACTGCAATGACATAGCTCTCTTGCATTTGATTAACACATAGTGGATTAAGAATATCCATGGCAAGAAAACTGGTCGAAAGTAGTATTAAGCTTTTAAGAAATTACCCCATAGTCATTAGCACTCTAGAAATTTACCTCGTAATCTGTCATTAGTCGGACTCGATAGTCAGTATCTTCACATGTCTGTTACACTTCTTAACTCTTAAAAGGGCCAACTAATATGTTTATGCTTCCCAGGTCTAGATCACAGAATTGAACTTGTCATTCAGTTATTTGTTTCATATAATAAAACAGTGTTTTTCTCTTCCTATTACAGATTTAGCCATTTCTTTCCTTGAGGTCTTATCTGTTGTTAGAAAGCACATGTTCGGCAACTCTTTATAATTTGATTATAATTGGTTCAACTACTTATTCACGCATTTTGCGGGATCCACAAGTACTATCTACTTATCCAACCACCAATTTTAGGGGTGTGATAATGGGCACGCCGCTTCAAACCGGCCCGTAAAAATGTGCCTAAGCCCGGGACCAGCATGCGTCCCGAACTGTTCCATTGAAATAATTCTTTATTTAAAGGTGACAGCCTACAAATAAGGCTGATCTTGTACATCAGCCTTTTAAATTCGGATACTATTTTTTTTTATTATTTTTTTTTGGGTAATATTAACACTGGCCCAAGACTGGACTGGCCAGAATGTTTCAGCTATGAGCCTGTGGACCAGCCCACTCAGATTATAGGCTGGTTCACGGGCCACTTTTATCGGGTGGGTCCAAGGTGAGCCATGTTAGCCCCGCCAGTTGACACTATTAACTCATTTCTATCCATTTATAAATTAAATTGTTTATAAAAAACTTCTGAACACGATGTTAATGTCTTTTGAAGACATAAAATTAACCATCTAACCTCCATATCCAATTGGTGCATTACTTGAAGCTATAATTTTGTTCCTTTTTCTTGTCCATGGACTCTCTCTCTCTCTCTCTCTCTCTCTCTCTCTCTCTATGTGTGCATATGTGTTTCATTACATGTAAGCATATGTTTACGTCAAAAGATTACTTACTGGATGTTAGATTCTGATTTGTATTTTTGTTTTGTAGTCTAGCCAGTTGCTCCGTTAACTCCTTTTTTCAGTTCTCATGATATCATTTGTTTTTTGTTATGGGAAATGAGATTCCGAATTTGTTTTCCTGTTATTTAATTGATTAACATTGCCATCTCATGCTATTAGTTATCGATTTGGTTTTGCACGCTTGCTTGCTTGTTCAGAACAGTTGTTTTTTCCGTCTGGGTTGCCCATCCTATTTAGGCATTTACCACACACTATTGATTGTCATGCAGTGTGATAGGAAATTTCTTGTAAAAACTTTCATGCAAGTCGAGGTATTTACTCTTCTATCTGATTTCAGATAATGCTACTGATTTCCTTCAGTACAGAGTACAGTTATGTAATGTCTTCATACTATCATGTAGCTTTCCAAGAACAGATCCTCTATGTACCCCCCAACCCAAACAAACAAAAAAAAATCTGTGTGTATATATATATATGAAACACCATGCGAAGGGCGTAAAATTAGCAAGGTAAATTCAGCTATATTCTTGAAATGCATTCATAAAATTTTGCAGGTCGCGCAAGCTTCATATGGGGGTACTGGCATATTGGATGGTGGACCCTCTCGAGGAGCTCAAGGCCAATTTGGTCCTAAACCAAAAGTTACGGGCCGTCCATTTCGTGTTCGAGGACGTGGCAGAGGCCGTGGTAAGCATACATCAGTTTCAACTCAAGTGTCCATACCTGTCGCGGGTGGTCATTCAGCACCAGTTTGGCCGCCTCCACAAATTGCATGGTGTGAACTTTGTAGAGTTGACTGCAACACCCTCGAAATTCTTGAGCAGCACAGGAATGGGAAAAAGCATAAAAAGAACTTGAAAGTTTATGAAGAGTTACAAAGACTTAACAAAGACCTGACTGGAGGACAGAATGAGCAACCATTGACCTTTGAAGTGAAACCAGAAGGTTTTTCACAGCCTGTTGAAAGTGAGGGAGATGGGACTAAACAACCTCCACAAGAGAATCTACCCTCTCAACCTGTCAGAGAAGAAAAAACAGTCTTAACTGAGAATCAAAATGTTGAAGAGGTAGAACCTAATGAAGAATTGGCACAATATCCGAGGATGAACCATTATGAAGGTCGAGGGCGTGGTTTCAAGCGTAATATGAGGGGTGGTAGTAGAGGGGGTAAATGGATGAGGTTTAATGATGGATCAAGAAGACCGATTGAGCCTCCTATGCCCAAAGGATTTGTTCCCTTGATATGTGAATTGTGTAACGTGAAGTGTGAATCTGTGATTACCTTCCAAGGTCATTTGGTGGGAAAGAAGCACCAGTCAAATGCTAAGCGATTTCAAGGCCACCAAGATGTTATTGGACAAGCAGCCCTTCAAGCACTATTCCCAGCACTTCAAGCACTTTACCCACAGCTTCAGGTTCTTTGCCAGCAGAACCCAAATGCTTCAACTTCCCTTGCACAAGGTTTTCCAGGACCGGAGGGTAATTTTTCACAGCCAGGGCATTCCAGTTGGACTCAAGGTCAAGCATCGATGATGGAGCCATTAGCTTTAACAGCGATGCCTCCACCTTTGTCCATGGAGGCTCAGGACCCACAGACCAGCAATCTTCAAGTTTTGGCATCAGAAACCAGTTCTCAAAATGCTGCTGTGGAGGAAGCATCAAGTCATGTGCAGTCAGACATCAATTGTTGCAGTGATAGTTTAGGTGTGGCAGCAACAGGGAATGTGGCTGCTGGTTCTGAGCTTGTTTCGTCTGGAACACGCACAGATTGAGCTAGTTCAATTTCACAGAGTGAGCACCTGCTGTCCGATCAGGTCGCTCCAGGTCAGATAGCAGAACAGGACCGGTTCACTAGAAGGGTGATTGAGGTTTTGGCAGATTGCTACATGGTAAGATACGGTTATTCAAACTGCTGCGTTTTTCCTCCTTTTCGAAGTATTTCTATTTAAAAGAACAAAAACAAATTTACTTTTTTACCTAGTTGTCTAGGGCTTATGCAGAACATGCTTAACTAATGTCTCAGACTTAACTTCTTCGGATTTCATTATTTCTAGCTATTACTCCAGATTTACAAATGTTCGGCAGACAATAGTTTGCATTTTGCAATGGTTGTCAATTCATTTCTTAATAACTTAGCTTTCCGATCAATGCACTACACACTTGGCATGTTCGGTCAAGTTCGCCGTTCACACATTCAGTTTTTGGACGAGATACTAGAATAAAAAGGCATTCGGGTCGAGACTGTCACTTTCCACGAAGCTCAAGAATGTTGACAAATAGTTTTTGGGACGAGCAGTGGATTTTCGTGTTTAGGGGTCAAAAAAAGCTGAGGGGACAAAATCTACCTGCATTATAGGAATTTTGTGCTTTTTCAAAAAGAATTCAAAATGTTATGGGGACGATTGTCACCCTGCCCTTTGGCTCCGCCGCTAGGGATGAAGGCGAAGGCGAAGGCGGAGGGCGAAGCTACTGATTCTGTATAGATTTGTAAACGCTAGCCAAACAATCTGAATGCTAGTCTAGCGTGAGGGGCCATTAGTCAGAATATTTTCACACTAGGGCCAAAAACTCAAAAGTGACTTCATTTCACCGACAAAAATTGGTCAAATATTTATTCCATTTTCAAACTACAATGATGCTAGAATCATTATTTGCTTGCCTTCTTTAATATGTCATTTCACTCTTTTCACCTAAAATTGATTTCACAGAGCATTATTCTTGTTGGATAGGAGGTCCATTTCGTCTAATTCTAAAATAACTAAACTACCCTTTATCGGACCAGTTTTTTTGACATTAGAGATTCTTGAAAGAAGGAAAAGAGTGACAAATAAATTTATTTAGAAGTTTTTTTTAACAAATATAGGACTTTTCCCTCTAATATCAAGTACGCTTAGTGTTGATAATTGAGAGATACGTAAGCACATACAATAGTGATAGTAGAGATTTTGAAAAATGTGAAGGTAAGAAATGAGTTTTTGTAGTTTATTTATGAATTTGTGTGTCTACGAAAATAAAGAAAAATCACTCAGAAAAGAAGAAGAATTGAACTTGTAAATGTAAATATAAAGTTTTCATCAACTAAATATTTAGATTCAATTATTGTAAGGGTCGACCAAGTCAATTTGACATGGATGGACCGTGTCAAGAAAAAAACTATATTACGATAGGATTAGAGTGGGTCGAATGGACAATTTAATGGATTTTTATGCAAAAAATGGCCATTTTAATTAGAGATTAGTCCCAGGTTACTTCCCAAGGGCAAAAAGGTCTTTTCATATAACGCTTTAATGAATAGGGTGGTGGCCCATGTGAGCTGGGTCAGCTTATCCAGCCGTTACACCTATCTACCATTTGAAAAAACATCACAAAATCTCTTAAAAATGGAAAGGACCGTTACGCATCTAATTCCCTATTCAAAAATACCTCAATCAGCTCCTCCTACATCTGCCTCTATAATCAAGATTTCTTCAAAGAAGTAGCTGACACATTTCTCTGAATGGCGACTAACCTCATGTTCACGGACGAAGAAATGTCGATCGACCAAGCACTCGGGTATCCAGAAGCCTATGCTAAGCTCAGTCGAGACCGGAGTTTCAGTCCCTTCAGCCATGGCCCTCCTTTTACTTTCACTCCCTATTCTCTCCCACAGCAAGAGGTAACAATCTATAATATTTAGACTTATTTGTTGTTTTGGAGGTAACAATTCATATTTTTATTTTCAGACATAATTTACATTAAATTCATCAAAAAAGAAGTATTCTAGGCTTTGCTTGGTTTTTAAACATTAGAATTTAAGGATACATCTGAGTGTAATCTTAAATCTCAGGTTTTAAAGAGAGGTTTTTTTTTTCTTTTAGAATTGTACTGTATAAGAACTAAGCAATTTTCTAGCTAAAAAAGATTTTTAATGCTGAAAGTTTAATAAGTTACTTATTTTGATGGTAGCGTAGCATTTACTGTCAAACCAAATAACCATTTTTAATTAAAAGAAAGAACATCTAATTATGAACCAAATGGAGTTGTGATTAAAAAACTTAAATTCTTGTGTTACTTTTTTTGGTTTCAAAACTTTTATCTCCTCCCCTGTTACTGACCCTTTGTGGTGACAGGATTCAAGAGCGATGGAATTAGATGAGATGTTCCCAATCATTGATCCCAAAGCAAAACCCACAACAAAGCCCAAGATTTTTCTCAGTCTTCTCTGGAAAAAGCTGAATCATCTTGGGTAATCAGATTTCATTTTGCTACATTATTCTTTGAGATGAATAATCTGTAAGCATAGAAAAATTAAGGTTTTTTAACAATTTCTTATAATTTGAAATTCCAGGAATGCTGGTTTTGATCCAGAAATATTTCGAGTAGATCCATATGGAAATGTTCTATTCTATCATGCAGATTCAGCATCACCTCTTGCATGGGATATTGACCATTGGTTCCCTTGCTCAAGTAATTATTACTTAGTTGTCTATGCTTATAAGTGATTTTTCTGCAGTACTAGACAATATAATGAATAAAATTCTAACTTATTTTTTTATTTCTTGATGCCTTCCGGTACTATCCAATTGTATACACGAGGGTACATTAGTATTCTGGGAATTGGGAGGCCGTAACGTAAATCGCTTTCTTGAGTGACTTGTTCTTACGTAATACTGGACACTGTAGTCGATAATTTAACCTTTTTTTCTCAAGTATTGTTTACTATTGTCCAATCCTCATTATCGTACATGCCAACAACGTATATGAAAGAGGTTTAACTTGTGGGCTTCACCTGAAAAACTTGCAGGAGGGGGTTTGACTGTTCCAAGCAATCTTAGAATATTGCAATGGCAAGTGTGCAAGAGAAAACATAATAAACTAGAATATCTTATACCCTGGTGGGATTTCCAATTGGGCATTTCAATCAATCAGTTCATGTCCATCTTTGCTTCATCAAATTCAGATTTCAGGTCGGTAGTTTTCAACTTTAGATGCAAATATGAAGTACTATTGATGATGATGATGATTCGTGTATATGTATATTATGTATGTATAGGCACAGGGCATTTTCATGGTTATTTACTGAAGGTGAAAGTGAAGAACTGAATGCTTCACAAACAGTTGATTCACACAGTTTCCCTCAACATTTCATGGAATCCAAAGAAAAATTAGGTTTGGCTCCAGCTGCTGTAGTACTATCTCGAAGAGGATCTTACGATGCTCCATGGAAATCAACTGATCTGACCAAAAGACCACGATCAAGTACCCCGATCATAGGTTGGTAGAGTGAACAAAAACTCACCTAATCAGTTTGAGAATATAGCAAAATATACCACAAGCCCTGCGCGTTTGGTACACAAAATAGAACTGGATTACAATTTTATCTTCTTTTACTTTCTTTGCATAGTCTGTCTTATCCAATCTCCCTATCAAAAGTGCTATAATTGCTTCACATCTTCACTTGATTATGGCAGCTGCAAGGAAATTGAATCCTCTTCTGAAAGAAAATGAAGATCCAAATATGGTGAGCAACCCATATCAGGCCATTGTTATGGCCAGAGATTCATTGAAACAGAGAGAAGAAACAGTAAAGATGCAAGTAGAAATAAGGAAATTAGATAATGAAGTCAATGAATTGCACCAGAAGTCTGAGGAGGAGAAAGTTACAATCCAAGACCTGGAATTAGCACTGATAAAGAGAAGAAGACGGGCTGAAAAGTGTCGAAGGCTAGCTGAGACACAATCTTCCTACAGAGCAATGTTAGAGAAGATGATTCGAGATGCCATGCACCAGTAAGATCATTAACAACCTAAAACAATACTTTTGAAGGTTAAATACACTACTAACCGCTAAGGCGCTACACTTTCAGCGAGATTTCTTGTTGGTCGCTAATAGAGTGATCAATCCGTAATAAACATATAAGTTTAGTATCTTGAAACTTTAAGTTGAGTAATAACTTGGAACATAATATAGTTCAATAACCCAGAAATTTCGCTTTATAATTTAGTGACCAATAGTATTCTAACCCCATTATTTGAATTTTTTTCTTCTTCTAGGAGTATTGGAATGAAATTGTTATCAAACTGAATTTTGAATTGTTTTTCTCTTGCAGGAGTGTTGTCTATAAAGAACAAGTGAGGCTGAATCAAGCAGCAGCTAGTGCCCTTTTAGCTAGACTTGAAGCTCAGAAAGCAATTTGCGACTCTGCTGAAAGAGAACTACAAAGGAAATATAAACAAAGAGACGAGCTAGAGAAGCAGATAAGACCCGAATGGGAACAGGCAAGGAAGAGATCAAGAATGGATGATACCCTTGAAGAAGAGAGAGACGATAGGCTTGTTTTATATTCGCCAAATAACAAGGCAAAAAGGCAACTACAGATTGAGACGAATGATTCCATGGCCCCTTCGCACAAGGAACTGTGGAAATTTTTGGAGGAAGAACAAAAAGCTTCGGATGCAAGTTTACTAATGATTAAAGAACGGGAAGAAGAAGAAGAAGAACTCGACAAGGGAAACAGAGAAATTGGTGACAAAATTAGCAAAAAGAAGCATGAGAAAGGTAACAAAACTATGGTTGTGGAAGAAGATGGTACTCCTATTGAAGAAAGGCTTGAAAATTTGGATAGACAACGAGGGGGGACCGTATGCAACATTCAATTCCCAATTCATCATGAACCCGATGAAGAGAAGGACGAAGAGAGCAAAAGACAACAAGGGAAAGGAAATATAGAGAAGTGGCTTCAGTTGCTGTTAGAGAATACGCTAGACGATGATGTCTCAAAGCTTAAAAATGTCACCGAGAATGAAACTGATGAATTAATTCGGAAGCTGGATCTCTTGTCTGCAGAGGAGACTATGGAACAGTTGGAGCAAGAAGATGATGTCTTAAATCCTAAAATTGCCGATGAGAATGAAACTGAAGAATTAATCCGGAGGCTGGATCTCTCGTCTCCGGAGAGGGAGATCATAGAATCAAGAGCCAAGGAATCACATACTAGAGAGAGTTCAGAACAGTTGGACAAGATAAAGAGGATGGAAGATAGGAAGTCGCTCTCAAGCAACGAAAAAGAGGATGGGAAAATGAATGCAATTGCTAATGTGACCAATAAAAACACTCCCTTAAAGAACCCTCCTTACAGACTCGAACCACAGAGAAGAAGAAGCTACACGAATGAATCGGGTTCGACTGGTACTGGAGTCGGACAACCCGGTAGCTGTGAAGAGAATGCGAGAATGGGAAAAAGTCGAAAGGGAAGGGAACTTTTGAGGTCAGAGAGTGCCAGGGCATTTCGGCGAATCCCATCTTCTCCATCTCTGATATTGGGGAGCATGAAAAAGAAAGTGGATTGCATGAGGAAAAAGCCTTTGGTACTCGATGACAATGATATCGATGATGTTCGTGTAGCCCGTAACAGCTTCATTAAATCATCAATCAAGACAATAAAGAGAGCAGTGAAGATTTAGGTGTGTATTTCATATAGTATGATTGCTATGGTATTATTTGTTGAGAGTATTGAACACTTTCTGGCTAAATAATTGTCTGAATTTAGGTGTGATTTTTCATATTCATGTTAATTATTGGTTGTGGGCTCTGTAATAACAGCTTGTTGATATTAGTCTCAGGTATGAAGCAAAGATACCAGTGGTACATAAATGCAGCAAAATGCCTCGAGCCAATGTTCGAGCATCAAGTGCTACTGCGCTGGAGTAACCAACGCCATTGGCACTCATGGATACCTAGGCAAATTACATAAAACCAATTACATGAATGATGAAGGCGATAATGAATTGAAATTTACTTAGATTTTTAGAGATATATGGTGGCTAAATTAAAGAGTCCAATCACGCGTATATACAAATAGAAAAAGAAAATAAAGAGATGAAAAGTATTAGCACTGATCATTGCCACACGATTGATTTACTGTACAAAGGGGGAAATCAAACCTAAATCAAATGCCAGTCATTTTTACTCAAAATCAGTTTAAAGAAACAAAAAGTTATTTTGAAACTAATAAAAGTTGATGGATTCAATCGAAGACTATATAGGAAGGTCATGGATTTCATTCCAACATAAAGCACCTTGAATTATTACAGTTGGATGCAATATGATCTTGAAAAAACAAATAACAGATCTTGAAAAGGAATGGATCGGGTAATTAATTAAAATAGATTACTTCAATGTTGTTATGACAACCGAGGATATTACAACAGTTCTCCTAACATTTAGATGGGACAAAAATAGCATGTTATGCAAGTTGGGCCGTACAATGTCGGTCAATATTAAGAAAGAAAATGAAGCTAAAATTGTCCATTGTAGTGTCAAGTTGCTAGAAATATGCCCTTGGTGGCTTCGAGGTTTGGTAACCTCATCTGGCTTAACCTCTGAACTCACCACTCTATGAAATAACTCAATGACAAGTGCACCTTGCCCCCGCTGGGAGTTGCCAGCAAGTAGAATATTCCAAGAAGCAACACACCGTTTCTGTATACCAAACTGATTCCACGCCAGCTCAATCCTCCCACACCTCACATGCACGTCTAGGAGTGCATTAGGTAGAAAACCATAGAATCCAAACCCGTTCCTTAATACATGGGCATGGATCTCCTTTCCACACGTCAATGCTCCTATCCTCGCACACACAGAAAGGACAGAGACCAAGGTAACGTCATTGGGATTCAAACTGAGTTTCATTTGCCTAAAATAAATCAAGGCCTCAAAGCTTCGCTTGTTGATCCGTAGCCCAAGTGTAATCGATGTCCAAAAAATCACATTTTTATCAGGAATCTGGTGGAAGACTTCCAAGGCCTTGTCAATGCATTAGCCCAAGAGTGTTTGCAACAATAACATAGGCTATTTGACCTGTCCTCCTGGCAAGCTCATGAAGCGTGAAACCCATGTCTAGAAGACCCAAAGAAGTGTGTGCAGATAAAACACTAGCGATAGTGATCTCATCTGGCATAACAACTTCTAGCTCCATCATCTTATAAGTTTCAACAGCCTTCTGATCAGGGAACTCATTGTCCTCGTAATCTGAAATCATAGCCATCCAGGACACAACATCTTTACATTCAATCCGGCCAAAAACTTTTTCTGCTTCCCCGCAACTCTCAAACCTCGTGTACATCTGAATTAGTGAGTTATCCACGGAATCATCATCCTCATACCCCGTCTTTGCCACGTACCCATTAACAGCCCTTGCGAGCCTTTCATTGCCAACAACCTTACATGCTGAAATCACGCTAGTCATGGTCATCAAATCATGTTCAAAACAACACTCCCTCGTTGAAAAGAACAACCTCAACCCTTCTGAGCACTCCCAATTCTCAAAATAGCCCGATATCATTGCATTCCATGAAGTCCAATCCCTCCTGCACAAAATCAAAAACCATCCTTGCACTCCCCTCATCGCCACACTTCACGTTCATAGTGATCAAAGCATTTATAATGTCCATATCAGATGACCATGGATTTCCCTACCCCGTTTCCAATCCCCTAAACCGCCACAAGTCTTCAACACACATGGGAAAGTATACGCATCAGTCAATTTATCAAAACATAGCTCTAAGAATGAGTTCAAATAATAATTCTAATGTGTCCATAGACAAAACTTGTAAAATCTTGATTTAAATGTGATTGTGTGTTTTGAGATTGTATACTCCATGCATGTACTGATTTATAGAGAGCAATTCGTGTAAGATGACCTG
Organism: Fraxinus quadrangulata; assembly: GCA_903798255.1. Taxonomy (NCBI): domain Eukaryota; kingdom Viridiplantae; phylum Streptophyta; class Magnoliopsida; order Lamiales; family Oleaceae; genus Fraxinus; species Fraxinus quadrangulata. The sequence goes on from CAIGRB010013319.1 coordinate 16,266, forward strand.
TGGTCTTTATTCTCTTTTCATTCCTTTTTAACCACGTTCTATAAAAAATTACTATTCATCTCATTATGATGTAGAATAATGGCGAGCCAAACGGACGTTAAGGTGTTTTGTATGTGTGACGAAATGGCAGTAGTAAACTAATCTTCTCGATCTTAGTTGGAAGCATCCTTGTTAGTTGAACTAATTTATTTGTTCTCCACTCATTTACCAACTGGATCGTAATAAACATTTACTTTGAGAGGCTTCACCTAGGGTCACCTGGGCAATGACCCATTGAGTGATTCTTCGACTTTCCTTTGTTGATTAGCTCTTGTGACAAGTCTATCAATGTTCACTTGTATACGTGATTTGTATATATGTCATCTACATAAATAAACTTACTTGTAATAAATTGATATTGAATTCTTCTTGTGTTTATTTTACAAGGCTATCTGAAGTTCAAAAAAATAAGACGGTTGGAATATGTTCCAATTTTATACATGAATCTTTATCTACATTTTTTTGCTGCTGTTAATGAAATTTGTGGGTCAAAAGAAATGCTGGAAAGGTGGTATGATAGCTTGATCATAGAACGACATGTTGCAAAATATTATGGTTTGCTTTAATATAAAGATTAAAGTGCAATTGCCCCAATAACCATCAACTTTTTATTACGTTTTTCTAAACTTATTTTGATAATTCCTTCTATCTGGAAAATTTCAGTAGTAATTAAAATGTAATTAAATTGTGTTGTTGCAATTAACCTCCACCATTTAGAACAGTATTGTAAAATTGAGTTTGAGAATTGCATGCTTACCAAGATATAACGTAGTCTCATTACTCTATTTACTTGATTAAATCTCATGATGAATTTAAACCAAGAGTGTTGATGGACTTTTTACTTGATTTAAATCTCATGATAAATCACATTATTAAGTCTAGCCTCCAAACCGATTCTTTCGCATGTTAATGATGTAATGTTACAATGCTTTTCCGTACTAACACATTCGAAGTGAACTGTATTTTCCTCCGTATTACCTAGTTAAACGAGTGGGTTGCATTCGTCAATAATAGAGACCATTTAACATATTGTTCTAACTATCTATATGTAATAGTTACAAAAACGAGATGGCGACGGCGACATTCCCCAAATCCACACCTAGTTTATTTTATTTTCAGATTTTCTCTTAAATGATTATTCGAAGGGAAAAAAAAAAAAAAAAAACTCCTCTCTCATTTACAGTTTTACTTTATTTATTATCATTATTTCATTCGAGCACTACCAAATGGAGCAAATTAATAATGCGAATCCCATGCATTTTAAAGGCTAATAAAATAAACTAACTTTAACCATCCAAAGTTGACTAAAAATAGAAACGAGAGTCAAGAATCCACCTTTATTGCTAATGACCCATACATCAGTGGACACGATAAAACTTACTTTTTTTACCACATTAGCAGTAAAAAAAATTTATCCTGGGGCAAGAGATCAAATTCTATACATATTAAAATGATTGAACCATTTTCTCGATAGAAAGTGTAGATAAATCAATATTCTCTTTCACGTTTCCTATAGTTTTCTCCCATTTGAGCAAAAATGGCATGACGAATGAAATGTGCTTTAAATTCTTACATTTAAAAAATCTATGTTTTAATGTCACATGCAAGGTTTTAAAAGTTGTAATACGTAACATGGTCGAACCTTAAGCCTTACAAGCCAAAGCGTAACAAGATGTTTCCTTAATTTTACTATTATTAGTTATTCTAAGATAAGTAATGACAATTCCTTTCATTTAATTAGTTCATTTAACTTAAACATAAAAAAATAAAGGTCATTCGCCTTTTAATGCTTAAGCTCTTATTAATTGTGCATTTTGGTGCATTATGCTCACCTTAAAGGCGGTCAAAATAGGATAGATCGTCTTTTCGTGTATTTTCCATATGCGAGAGCCTTCTTCACACCATGCGTCTTGGTCTCATCTTTTTCCTCCTTTAAGTGTTGCCACCTAAATTATGTTAGTCGGGACAATATAATCACTACTACATTGTCCAATAAAAAAAATGTATCTCAACTTACGAGTTAAAAAGTCCCTGTTTGGTGGCCTTCAATTTATTTTACATTATTTTTCATACCCATTTTCAACCACACATTCACACAATAAAATATTTTATATGTAAATAAAAAAAAATTCCTACTTTTTAATTACAAATTCTCCAAAAAAAAATACTATTCAAAACATAATTTTTAAAAATTAAAGGCCACCAAACAAGGGCTAACTAATTATCGCATAGACATGTGTTCATAACTAATAGTGAATTGCATCGACCGTCTTTACAATAAAAAGTGTAGTTTGTATTTTTAAGTATCTAAAATATATGTTGGGAATAATATGAAATGGGGAGATTAAGTTGGATGACTGAAATAAATCAATTATGTAAGTTGGGTGATCTTCATTGAAATTTGGAAAAATTGCAAAAGCGGTTCCTAACTTTTTTATTTTTTACAGACTTTACCTTAACATTTATTTTGTGTCAATGGAGATCCTTAATCTTTCATAATATGCACTTGGGGTCCATCTAGACAAAAATCGTCCAAAATACCGTTAGTTGACCTGAAAAATTGAAAAATGAGATATTTTGACCATTTTAAAGATGGGTAATTTAGTCCAAACAGCATTTTTTCCTCATTAATTGTTCAAATCACTATATATTTCCCTCCATTTTATTCGATATTATTCTCTCTCTTCCAGTAGCTGTCATAAGCTTTTCAAAAATGAGATGGAGATGAATGTCTGTAAATGTGGATTTCCTATGGAGATGAAGACTTCATGGACAAAATTGAACCCAGGAATAAGGTTTATCAAAAGCCTACGACGTCAGGATGTAGGTGGATGTAATTTCTTCGACTGGTGCAACCCGCCATGTGTGCAAGATTCAAGGAGCCGATCCCTGGATTTCTATGGGTTAGAAGGGAGATGGAAGCTGAAATAGACACCCTCTGTTCTAGAAGCCATAGCGCGCAGAAGACTGGGCTCATCGGATTTGTATGTGGAGTTTTTGTGAAATGGGTCCGTACCTAGATTTGAGTTAGGTTTGAGCTCAGATGTTAGGTTTATGTCTTGTTATGTGAGTCTCTGTGTTACAAATCATGTGGTCTGTGGTTTTCTAACTTATTTTTTAGTAATAAAACATGTTATTATTCAGCCGTGCTTCGATTTTTCTTTTCTCCAAATTTCCTCCTCTTTCTTGAAAATGAATGATTCGGAATAAAAAGAAAATTTTGTTTGCAAAACGTTATGAAGATGGTGTAGCGATGTTCCAAAACCTTTTTCAGAATTATTATAAACAGTCCCAAACGTTTTTCATTCATTTCAACACAAGTCCCAAACCTTTTAAACAAGTTTCAGCACAAGTCCCAAACCTTTTAATGAGTTGCAATTGAGGTCCTTAACCATTTTTGAATTTTTAAGACAAAGTTTGAACTAATTATAAACATTTTCATACATTTCACTTTGAAAACATAAAACAAAAAATCGAAAGTATAACAGTGAATTAAATGACTGAAATGTTGAACATTCATTTCATTTTCAATTGGAATATACATTATCAAAAGAGCATTTTAGTACAAAATCAACCTAACATGTCAAAAGATCAGCATTGTAAAAGAATGTTATTAATTTGACATTACAAAAGATAGTGGACATAAAATCAGTCTAACATATCAATCAACAGATCATCAATAAAGAAGCTAAGTTATTTTTTCCTTGCCCGTCTTCTTTTTCCTATGTCTGTGCGTCATTGGATGTAGATACGTTTCTCTTGTCTTGTGATGTCGTTGAATGTGATTGTTGTTCAGTATCTATTCGTGAACTTGGCTAGGAACTTGCATTTGTAGGCAATGAAGTTGTGCATGTTCTTTTGTAATGGTATGTTCCTCCACATCTTCTACATATCATCTTCATACTTGTTCTTGCAATTTTCATTGCTGCACGTGGCTCAACTTGGGACCTTTTTCTCATCTTCTTTTGGCTTGCCTGCATGTTTTTTTTATGGGTAGATCAAGATGATGTCTACCAAGTTCTGGACATAACTTAAGACTCGACATTGGTTGGATGACTGGGCTGTAGATCCTGAGATAAGTGTCTTTGGTGTAGGATTCATCAACATACTCATATATGCCAATACTCCTAGAAAGCACACCAGAGATTGCATGAGCACGTGAAATTCCAATTAATTGTCATTTTCTACATGCACATTCCTGTCGTGCCAAGTCTACACTCCATCTATTCCATCTCTATTGCTAACCTCAAACTTCTCACTAACAGCATGATTTGTCTTCAAATATCTTGCATCAGCCTTGGCTCTCTCAATTATAGTCATAATTCTTGGATCAAAAGCAAGATTCCATATTTGTGCTGAAAGTCCAAGATTGGCTAACCAAAAGAGGGGTGAATTGGTTCTTAAAAAATTTTCGTTAACTACTTAAGATTTTATCTAATGATCACACAAATGATAATGAAATAATCTAAACTCAAATAAGCACGTAGATGAATCGATATAAAACTTACACAAAGTAAAAACGTTAAGTAAGAGGGTTATAGAGTTCTACCGATTTAATATGGAGGT
>CAIGRB010013319.1:30568-44129 GCA_903798255.1 Fraxinus quadrangulata
CCCCCCCCCCCCCCCATCTCTTTGGCATACTTTTCTGTGATTATATCCTTGACTAATTTTCATTTTTGCTGAATTATAATCAGTTTGGAAAAGGGAAAAGGAATGCATGTAATTTACTGGGTGAGTGTAGGTTTGGTGTGCATGGTATTGATGGCTGATTTTTAAGTTACTATATTTGTCCAGTCACAATGCAAGCACAAAAGGAGGCTCCAGAAGACATGCAATGCAGGGATAAATTCCTCCTTCAGGCTGCAGTTGTTAGCCCAGGAACGACAACGAAGGACATTACACCTGCAATGGTAATTACATAGTACTATAATAGTTATATAGCATTTACTAGAATAGAATAATTGAGTCTTAAAATATCAAGTAAAAAATGATAAGGTTTACATGTGCCATTTGGTTTTTATGAAGTAAAAGAGGTAAGGTTCACAAATGCTATTCGGATTTCAGTTCAACAAAGAATCCGGGAATCGTGTTGAGGAAAGCAAGTTGAGAGTTGCCTATGTTCCACCCCCACGGCCACCTTCACCAGTGCGAGAGGGATCAGAGGAAGGCTCGTCTCCCAGGGCTTCAGTATCGGACAACGGGACCATAAATCAAACTTCTGAACATAACACTGTAAGTTTTGGGGTGTCATGATATTCCAATGCAAAAGCTGTGTTCTTTTTGCTCTCCAATACAATTTATAAATCAGGGATAATAAGAAAATACTTTTTTTCTTCAAATTTTTGTTGCAGTTCTCTAGAGCATATGCTGAGCCTAAGGAGAACACAACAGAGGTTATATCCTACTTTCTTAGAACCTATGAAATTTTTGATGGTTGATAGTATGCTTTATCTTGAACTGTTGTTTATATTCTATTGCCCCGGTGTCTGATCTTGTCATTGTACTTCTGGCATAAGTTGGCTTCATCTATTGGTGGCCAATTTGCAACTATTTGCCTTAGATTGCTTTCTTTGTTTACGCTTTGTGGCAAAAATAAGTTGCTTCCAAATGAGCCAGGGTCCCACAAATTTTGGGATCAAAATCCATAAACACGGCTTGTAAGTCAAATAAGCTTGAAATTCCTAACTTGTCTGGCTTATAAGTTGGGCTTATGGATTTTGGTCCACAATATGTGGGACCAACCAAGCTTATAAGAAAGCAAATTGTTACTTTGGTTTTGGTCCAATTGGTTTAGATGTTCTTTCCTCTAGTACTGGACCTATTCATATGTGCTTGTTTGGTAGTGCTTATAAGCTATGATCCGATGAAGTATGTGAATAATAAGTGGGTAAGAGTCTTAGGTCTTACGAAATGTGTGGATAAGAATGATGTTGACCCACTTATTATATGAGAAAAGCTTTGCCAAACAAACTTACTCCGGATGTAGTTTATCAGCCCTGCTACGCATATATTAGTATAAAAATCAATATGCCAAGAATTATTCTCATCAACCATCATAACATGGTTTGATGGAAGTATCTTTTTGAACGTTTCGATTGAATGAGGGGAAATTTTTTTGCGGAATATACACCTGAGATTTTAGTGTTTTGAAATGGGTTGACAAGGAACGGTTCAATTGTTAATTATATAGGAGGTATTTTGTGCAAGTTTACTTGGAACAGGCTTAGCTCATCATTTGTACTGTTGTTCCTCCTTTATATTTTGCAACAGTATTAGTAACTTCTCTAAATTAATAAAATGGGGTGTAGCAAATACTTTGCACGTTTAATGTTGGTGATGGTTTGATATTTCTGCTGCTGCTGCTGCTGCTAGGCTTTTTTAATGTTCGCTTTGGCTTTGTTCTATTTTTGTTTTCTGTTTTCCTGATTCCTGTTCTATTTTCAAAGGAGGTCAGTAATAGAAACTTGATGTCATGGCAGTTTAACTTTTAAACTCCTTTGACTAGCTGGTTTGGTTCTATATGATGCCTGACGTGATATAAGATTATATCGTTCTTTCTTTTTTCTTGATGAAAATCTCAGTAAAAGTGAATTAAACAGGAGAGATTTTTTCTAAATAGTTATGATATACTAAATTCAGTATAAACATTTTCAGGTGGTCTACATAAATTGAGATGCCTTTCAGATTGTATCTAAAACAATGTTTGTGTCGGTTAATTTGTTCGTTTCTGGTTTCAGTTAAATTTAATGGGTCTTTGCGTATAATTAGTCGTTCTACCCATATTTTTTGCTGAGTCCTGGGGCTCTTTTGTACAAAAGATTTTTTATGTAGAGGTTGCTGCCATATGATGAGCATCGGTTTTTATTTCAAATGCAGGTTATGGCTCTCATTTCTAAGCTGACCGATGAGAAAATTTCTGTTATTCAGCAAAATAACAAACTTCAACAAGAACTGGTAAGCCTATTTTGTGATCGCCTTCTATTGTCTCCACAATGATAATTAGAAAATGGAAAATTGCCTCTAGGGTTTGAAAGCTATTCATAAATGTGTATTTAGGGTCCCTATTGTTTCTCCCATAATTTTTGTAGCGAGTTGGTCCCTTTAGATGTTTCCGTCCAAGAGGGCTGTTAAAGCATCACGTGGCTCGCACTCAAGGGAGGCAATGTTTCATGCCATATTAGTTTAACTTAGAAGCTGAAATTGGAAAGAATAATTTTTTAAGTAACACGGCTTCTAAATTTCTGGAAATTTAGCTTTAAGTAGAGGAGTTGGCCTACTTTGTGTTGTCATTTCAAGTATGATAACTGTACAGATGTAATGGTTGTAAACACAGTCTGCACTTCCAACCTCCCACACATATTCATTCGTTATTTGATCACACCTATTCTCCTTTGTCCTTCCTTCATGTGGGGTAGGGTGTGGTTGGTTGAGGGTTGTTCTCTCACCACCAATCTCCATGAGTCACCCAAATACATCATCTGATGGTTGAATCCCCAACTTTCCATAATGGAAGGTTGGGTTGATGCCATCAAAAAATAACTTGTTTATATTCATTAATGGAATCCTAGAAAATGCTGATTTGTGGCACTATTACAGAACTTAATCATCATTCAATTATTCACGAGCTTATCTTATGCAGGAGATCTTGAGGCGGGGAAGTAGCAGAAACCGAGGTGATATCCCATTTTTGTATGTTATTATTGTTGGCTTGGTTGGCATCCTGTTGGGATATCTTTTGAAGAGAACATGATCAATGGGTCTTGGTCTGCATTTCTGTTATATTTCTTGCTCCGGGTGTTAAAAAAGTGTAGGACATCGAGGACATGTGTGTGACGGGTTGGGAAGAGCTGTGTGTTCTATTTTAGCTTTTTAAAAACTTTTTAAGAACTAGGTTTTTAATGGGGCTTTGTGAGGCTCCAAAAGCATTCATTGTGTGACTAATTGCTTTTAACATGCTTCTTTCTGTAACTTAAAGAAGATATATTATTATCTCGTGGAAGTTCGCTTTCTTAGCTTTTTCTGTATTTGTCTGGGTGCTATATTTCCAAGTGTTTAGGATAACATCAAGCTTTTTATAGCTCTAGTTTCCCAAAGAAGTGTAGACGACCACGTGAGAAAATAAGTCAATTTAGCATCCGTCGCAAAATGTATACTTTTAAGCCTTTATTCTTGCTGAATGCTATGTCTCAGGTTTTACGTTTGTCTTCTCAGTTCTTGGTATTCATTCTCGTAGAGTTGAATCTGCATCGATGCAATACAATCACATTTAAGCAAGTTATGGAAATGTTTGGTGCATGCAAGTAATGGGCAGTTCTTAATAAACATCCAGAGTTTTTCATCGTGTAAATTTATGTTTAAAATGAAGTTATACTCTTACGTCTGTTTAGCATGTCTACTATGGAACTGAATCTTTCTTAATCTGCCTCGTGCTTGTTCAATTTAACATCGCAATCACGTTACTAAGTATTTCAAGTGGTCCCACAAGCAGTCGGGTGACACTAGTGAAATGTCCCAAGACAAAAACTATGTTAATCTAACATGCATTGTTTCAGCAAGAAAATGGCCACAACTTATTAGATCATTTCACCTTAATCAGGAACTTATGGAGCCCAGCAGGCACTGGGCCACCCCAAAGGTGTGAGGCTAGCTCATTTGATGATTCTTGATATAGAGAATTGAAATAATCTAGCACCATTTAAGGTGGCAATAAATCCATCTAAACTTATCTTAACAAATTAAAAATGCATTTTAAATTTATTCTACAAGCCTAGGTGGGCTCCCCTGCCACCTAGAATGGTTTCTAAGCACCAATAGTACCATATGAGCATTACTTTAAAGAATTAAAAGAACTAGGTTTCCATCCTCGCCTAGTTGGGTCATCAACGATATAAACTATTTGATTTGCTGCAAGTTTCAAGGGAAAGACATTAACACGGGACAAATAAGCTCAAACTGACAAATTAATCCAGACCAAATGCAAAGTTATACAAGAAGCCAATTGTTAATGTGAATGATAGAGAATTCTTCACGATCCTTTCCTTGGCTTCAAGATTTAAGTCACAAGGCTTGCAGCTTGATTGCTATAGAGCGCCTTGTAATGTGGCAACTGGGTGACAAGTAAGGCTGCGTGAACCCAAAAATAAATAATCTGTCAACCAATGAGACAAAAGTATGAAGGCATCACTTAAAACAACAGAATAAGTACACGTTTGGTATGACAAACTTTACAGTTATAAAGAAGATAAAATCGTGTTCAATGTACTATTCAGCGTATGAAGAAAACATTACCTATATTATCGAAAACAGATAAAGCATAGTTAGTCTTGAATAGAAGCAGGCCAGGATAAGTGGGTATGTAAGAAAGTACTGAATGCATTTAGATTTAAGAGTAACTATCTCAAGTGCACTTATTCAAACTAGAAGTTTTCTGATTATCTAATAAAAGAAGCTCGATACATGTCTTTCTTTTATATTTCTTTTATGGGCTTAGCAATGACAATTAGAAGCTCGATACAACATATCGAAACATCAGCTGCTAGATATCATACCAGGAATGTATCACATTGCCTTGTCATGCCTTAACCCTAGCACCATTGTCCGAATCTTTTATCATGTTGCATCGACCAACAATCTTTCGAAAATCATCAAGGTTTAGCTGAAAATACATTTACACGTTAAGAACAAATTAAAGAGAGAAATAAAATGAAAACACATGTTAACTAGCGAATATTATGAGACATGGAAAGCATCTAAATGACCAGCAATTGTTGTGATTAAACATGGACAGAATCTTATTCTCCAAAAAGGAAAATTCTAGCAAATGAATATAAATGATAAATGAGTCTAGAGTTTGGAGTTTGGAGAAAGGATTTTGTAATTTGTACATTCCAAGGTTTTGTCGGCATCATTGTTCACATTTGTCTTCTTGTAAAAAAATGATTGGACGAAAAACTGTTATTTTTTTTTAAACTACCAAATGACACTTTGCTATGTGGCAAAGTGTAAACCATGATGTACTCTAAAGTGTACGCCAAGCATGATTGTTGGAGAAATAGATAACTCGCGTATATATAGAATTTAAATGTCAGACAAATCAGCCAGAATGCAAATTGCTCATGCTAAAGCGAAATTGAACAAAAATGTAACATTCTCGTCATTTGACAAGTAGTATTGAGATTTTGGATGGTCTGATGCAGCAATTCATCCCATTCTTAAACCTTCGGGCATCTTATACAAAAATTCAGAGAAACTCTTTGCATCAATTTATCAACAAAATGTCATGACTTCCTATGCAAGATGTTTGGAGGTCACACTATTCTCCTTCAGCATATTCATACAAAAAGATAGTAGAGAACAGAAAAATGACAACAAAATTACTTAGTACAGGGATACATTTATTGTTAAACTATCAAAGTGCTCGGCTCTACAAACATTTTTTAGATCCTCAACCATTTACCAAAAATGTTTTCAGTACTTCAATCACACATTATATTACAATCTCATATGGTTTACTTAGGTCAATATGCGAACGAGCAGCAAAAACATTATAAGAAGTGAATTTCTTAGCTGACACAACACCATTCAGAGGTAATCTTTAGACCCTAAATTTTTACTTCATAATCCAACCATACAACGTGGCAGAAAAAGTATAAATGGGTCAGTAGTACTAACCTTCCCATCTCCATCACTATCAAAGCAGTATATCATGTCTGAAATCTCCTTCTCTGACCATGTGAAATCATGGGCTGTAGCTACTCTCTGTATATCTCTGAGAGTTATGTTCCCTTTGCCTACTTCTGCGATACAATATTTGAACTCGTCAATGGTCAGACATCACAATATAACAAATTAAAACAACCTTGTGATCATAAATGGGTGTCTTAACAAGTCTATTATCAAATTTGCAAAACTCGGCTGTCTTTTGAACACCGAGCGCTGAGGAACACTAACTTTTTGGAAAGGCTGTATGGAATGCCATGGTAAAATTACTTATTGTTTTTTATGCTATTTGCTAATTGTGAAGAATAAAAATCTCCATGTCGGATACATGGATGTAATCTTCTAACACTAATTATTCTTAGCTGAGAACTGAGAAGTAACAGAAGACACATTTCAATAAATTTTCTGTGTCAAACAATTAATATGAAATGCATGCAACAATTTGAGTCCACACCGAAAATGAGAAAAATAATAGAAATTACAGAAATGCATAAAGCCATCTTCCCAAGTTGCATTTGACTAGCAAATTGAACTTAGGTAGGGCAATGGCAAATCAACATTCACCACAACAGGTGATAAGCTGGTACACGCTTCCATATCATGAAATATATATTCAGCCAATCTAGTCTTGTGCTTTATTAGAAGTACAAAGTAATTTATTTAGGAACATGCAAAAATCAAGTAAGTAAACTTCTCGTTAGTCATTACCATCAAATTGAAAGAAGTATATAACCATTTCATCTAGAGTCATTTGCACTCGGCTATTTATCTGCTTTCCCTGAGCGGAAAAAAAAAATGTAAGAGTGAGGAAGAGAATGTTAAATAAAATCACAAATCCCGGGCAACACGAACCATTTTTTTCCTCTTCCTCTTTTCAACATCTTCTTGAATGTTGGGATTTCTTTCTTTTTGATTACCTATTCTATCTACTGCATGTGCTCCAGAACTTTGAGAAGGCGCACTGGTTGGCACGTCCAAAAACCCTGCTGAATCTTTCAGGGATAGAGCAATTGCCTGCACAGAAAGCTAATGATAAAGCACTTGATAATAAAAGCTAACATGCAAAATTTGTCTGATACTCATGTAAATTGTAATCTACACAGCCATCAATCAAATATTATTGCTGAATAATAAACCTGCATCAGGGCAGCATCATCATCCAGAATATCTGAGTTGGGTACTTGCTTCTTCGGAGTTGAAGTGTTTTTCTTCGCCTGGAATAAGATATTCAAGTAAATGATCAGAATCCAACACCCAGCAATCCATCTCATTCCATCAATGATGCCCACAGTGAAAATCAGACTGGTACTGGTAACGTATATAAGCCATTACTAAAAGAAGCCATGACAAACACCAAACTGGAGGCAGTAAATTCTTGAGCATTTTCAATTGTTGAGTTTGCATATTGTTGACATATTCTGACTCAATATAACCACATATTTACCCTGTGAAATGTCGTTGATATATTTGACTCAAAATAACCATGAGATTAGGAACATTTGTGTTGTCACTTGTCTCCATGTGCAACAAGCATCTAGAAATATAGCAAGCAAAAGGCATTTTTTCTACAGAGGAAAGCACGTTCATGAGAAGGCACGACATAACGTCCTCACCTGCAACCTTTTGATACATTATGGCCATCAAATAATGCATTTTGCAGAAGATTCTGCATTTTCTATAATCTACATTGTTAGAAACTACTATTTCCTATGACAGGCATATCACTTTGTAAAGTCTACACTTACATAAATAGAATTTACAAATTCCGTTTAGTTGTTCATGTGGCAAAAATTTCGTTTGCTATTAGTTTGACATATATTATACAGTAAATTGGATAGTGCTGTTTCTTTCCTCCTTTCAAATGTAATACAGCAGATTCAGTTAAATAGAAACAATTATCTTTTCGTCTCCTAGTTTTCTTTCCAGCTAAATGCAGCCCTAGCAACCAAATCTCTACTTAAACTTACCAATGTCACATTCATTAATGGTACGGAAACCTAATAAATCCATCCTGCAGTCTTGACTCGCCTAGTCAAGTCAAATCATCCTAACAGCAACAAAGATAAATAAAATAAAATAAAATTAATAGTAGCAACATGTAAACTGCGAATATGAACTTATTTAGGGTCGTGGAAGGAGAGAGAGCCCAAAATTTCGTGAAATCCTCTTCATAGTATCTTAGATTTTCTAAAATTTTCAGAGTTTCACAGAATGTAAAATTTTCTATAAAAAACCCAAGACCGAACGCTTTGCACTTCATACAGTAGATAATGTTTATAATTTATCTTCAAAAACCAGGTCATCTAACTCACATTTGCAGCAATCTAACTTCTACAGATGCAACATAATACAATTAAATAATAAGATAAAACAAGATCCACAGATATACCATTAAATAATCACAGCGTTATGATTTCATCAAGTTGAATTAGTGCCTCAATCTTGACATAAAAAATGCTAATAATATCTTTTGGTATTTGTATGAGATAAAAAGACAAAAAGGAGATTACTTTTCCCTTTTGAGAGCCAGAAAACATCTCATCATCACTCCCCTCCTCTTCACTTGAAGAACACATTTCCTCTTCAATCTCGCTTGGCTTATATTCTTCATCTTCATCGACCATTTTGCGTTTGCCCTTTTTCTCACTCTTCTTTTTATGGGATTTCTGGACAGAACCCATAAATGAATTTGCAATTTTATGCAAACCCAAGGCCTCCATTCTGTTCTTGTTCTCCTCAATCCTCTTCAACCTCTGCAACTCATAATCGGATGTTTTTTCTTCGCTTCTTGGGGTTTCTTTTTCAGATTCTTCACCTGACGAGTCATTCTCTTGTGATTCTGAGTCTGAGAATTCAGATTTGAGCATTTTTCTTGACCCTGTATTTGATTTCTTTACAAAATTGTGGATTTGCTGAAGGGGTTTTTGGAGATTGGTGGAAACTGAAACGCGGGAATTTTGTAGGGCAATAGTGGCAATTTTGTCTTTCTATTATCTTTCATTCTCGTCTGGGTAATTATCTTTACACGAGAAATTTTATTTCTTATTTAATTGTATTTAAGATTCTTAATATTTGTTTATAGTAGCACTTATATCGCTTACAATTATTTAGTTAATTCTTATCGTCAAAATTTTTATTAGTTAACATATTTTATTTTTGATAACAATTTTATGTTCAAATATCTATTGAAATGACGTAAAATAGTTTATTTTCCATCATATTTAAAAAAATAATAATAAAAAATGTAAAAAAAAAAAAAAAGAAATTCCTCATTTTAAAGTATGAAAATAAAATATTTTGATATAAATAATCATTAAGGATAGACGTATTAATTAATAAAATGTTGAAGATAAGAATTTGAGGAGAAAAAAGTTAAGAAAATAATTGTCATGATTAGTAGATATTAAAGAGTTTAACTATAATTAAAATATATTATATTAAATAAAAATTGTAACGACAATGAAAACACCTTTCTTGAATTTGACAATATGTTTCTATTTGGGCAATGTTTTAAACAGTGTAAAGCAAGGATAGGTGTGGAAATCAAGGTTCAAACTTTGCGAGCCTAGACAAGATCTATGTGTAAAAATGTGTCTTCTTATTTTTAATATTATTTTAATTTTTAATCATTTCAAAAGTATTTAATAATTAAATAATACATATCAAATATCTAAAATTTTAAAATACTAAATTTACTTAATAATTCTTATAATTAGTCAATTATACAATATTACGAGTTATCTAATGCAAAAACTACACATAGCAAGATTGTGCGCCACAAAAAGTTTTAACTACTTTGCTAAAGACAGAGTCAATGAATAACTATTTTTCATAATTTCAATTTTCAACTTGATAAGTCATACTCAATAAATTTATAAGAACTTCATACATGTTTNTACAATTAGTCAATTATACAAATTTTAAGTTTTTGAAATGCAAAAATTAAAACTTTTTCATTGTTTCAACTCTGAACTAGACAAGTCATATTTAATAGTTTTATATAAACTTCATATATGCTTTCGAATTTATCAACAACATGATAAGTTTCAAAATCATAATTACATAACGTAGATAATACTGTAAATTAAATATTATTTAACTCTTTATCGAAATCCAATTCAATATCCTCTTCTTCATTCAATTCGTTTTCTGTTTCGTTTGATACAAAATAATACTCCTCACGTGACTAAGAAAAAAAAATAGGAAAAACACGGGGTTCGTTCGATAGGTAAAGCTGAAAAAGAATTCTAATTTCATATTAGTTGGAAAATAAAAACACATCAAACTCATAGGAATTTATATTCAATGAAAACAAAGAAAATACAGTTTAAAGTGGTTGTACATTGGAATTCGATTTTCATTTCTACGTTGTAATCAAACGACCAAAGTAGAATTCGTTTTTTTTTAATGTTATATTTTTCTTGAAATTCGTTGCAATTAAATACGGTCATAGGCATGCCTAGTTGTACATAAAGCGGTCAAATATTTAGCTCTTATTTGGTAGAATAATTAATTTTAACCACACGTTTTATAATATCCACAACTTTTCAACTACACATTTTATCAACTATTATCAAAATATACTAAAAATCTGATTTTAATTCCTATCAAACAGGGGCTTAATCTCATAACAATATTTTGGCCGTCATGAGAAACGAAAGGTATTAATTAATAAAACTTTGAGGATAAAAGCACAATAAAAAATAACGGATATAAATGCAAAAATGAGGAACTTCCATTGCAATTAAATTATAGTACAACTAGCAAAAAAAATTGTGATGTTAATATAATTATCCCAATTGTTTTGCAGGTTTTAAAAATTAACACGTAGGGGCGCCCATATTGATCAAAGAAATTGGAATTAATCCAAAATTGATATGATTATAAATTAAAAACTTAACCTTAGATTATACTCGAGGTCAATTATGATAGAATAATAGAAGAAGAAATAAAATCTTGTCTATTCAATTATGTATTAAATCCATATTTGGCCCCAATCTTTTTAAAATTTATTTTCCCTCACATTTATTTTTAATCGCACATTTTATGAAATTTACAAATTTTATTAATTTTTCAACTACTCGTTTCATTTTATTTTCTTTTCAAAATATATTAAATATATGAATTTTAACCAAGCTAAAGATGGCTAAATATGATACGACCAGCGTACACATATTCTTTTCTTAAATTCATAAAAAATCTAAATATTAGAAGAAACGAATGAAAATAAATAAATAAAAGAATTCGATAGGACAAGTTTTGGAGGGCAGTGACCGTTATTGGTGGTTATGGCACTGTCCCTCGATGAGTTACTACGAACATTAGGCCATGCAAACATGTGTAATGTCTTCTCTTTTCAAATATATGTGTGGTGTGGTTTTATTCTACAAAATCTATTAGAAAAAAGAAAACATTCAAATATTGGCTTGTTCTTTAGATGTACATGTCGAATAAACTTACGCTCCATTTCAACATGTCCACCACGATAATTCCCAATTCATTTCTTGATCAAAAGGCTGATATATGCATTTTTTTTTATATAAAATTGGTGATGGCAAAACTCGAAATTGATCTTAAGTTTGAGTTATATACCACGTTAATAATCTCATTTACAAAGAGTTATTAGAGTTATTCTATACGTACTCATTTAAATCTTGTTTTCAGCATGTCTCAAAGGCTAACATGTGTACAACTTTATTGTGGATAGGTGACGGTAAAATTTGAAACTATTGAGTTAGATGTCGTGCTAATCATCTCATTTAGAAAAAAAGTTGTTAGAGATGGACCACCTATCGCATAACGTGTAAACCTAATTAATTTTTTGATCAAAAAGCTGTAAGATGCACAACTTTTTTTATAAGTACATATGTGACAATAAGACTTGAAAGTATTCTTTAAGTTTGGGTTAGATGTCATGTTAACCTTCTCATCTACAAGACTACAACAACAACAAAAAAAAGTTGTTTGAACCGCACGTAAGTTTTAAAATATTGTTTTCGAAAAGTTTCATCACGTGTAGACCTAATTCATTTCTTGATCAAAAGACTAACACTCTTTTTTATAAATAGGTTATAGTGAGACTTGAAATTAATCTTGAGTTTTAATAAGATACCATGGAAACCATCACATTTACAAAAATGAAAAGAGTTAATATAGTTGGACCACGCACAATCTTTAAAATTTCACGTCTCATGTCCCAATTCATTTCTCGGTGAAAAGGCTAATATGTGCACAACTTTTTGACAAATAGGTGACAGTAAAATTTGAACTTTTAAGTTTGGATTAGATACCATATTAACCATCTCATTTACAAAAAGTTGTTAGAGTTGGACCACACATACTTATTGAAGTCTTATTTTCAACATGTCTCATCTTGTGCACACCAAATTTAGTTCAAAATTATATGGTTGATATGCGCACAACTTTTTTGTTAATATATGACAATGAAACTTAACGTTAAGTTTGAGACATATAGCATGTTAATCATCTTATCCTTTGAGTCAAATATTATGTTAATCGTGTTTTAAGAAAGCATGTCTTGTAAAATTAAAAATGATAAAAGATAAAGAGAATTTCTCTAGTTTGGAGATATACTCTCTGTTATATTCATCCTATTTTATATATAAGTAAAAGAGGGCGTCGTGTGCAATTCTTTTTCCACGTTGGGGGGTTTATGTCTTGGGTCCCAATTGAAATGGACACACAAGGGCCATCCATATCTACACTTTCCATCTTACTTCTCATCACCCATACATTTGCATGTTCTGCAAAACAGACCCTTAACCCCTACAAATTCCACATTTAATGCTCATCCCTTTGTTTTTCTGGTACAAATATATACCACACCAGCATCAAATTATCAGTATATATACATATACCGATATCTTACACTGAATCAAACAAATTTCTCATCTTTGTTTTGCATTTTACTGATATTTCTTGCTTCAGATGTCGACTATACAATCTCTTATTCTTGTTCTTTCACTTTTGTTCTTTCCTTTCAATGGATGTAGAGCTCGAAACTTAGGGGTGTTCAACAAGGAGCCTGTTGAAGGATTTCACTTATCTAGCAAGGTTTGTAATTCAGTTAACGAGCTAATCATTTAATCCACTTGAGCATACTAAACATAGAAACTCATCCTAATTTCTCGTTTGTGCAGAACAATGAGGCGCAGAGTCTTGTTAGGGTTTCTATACAACCAGATAATAAAGCTTCAGAAGCTACAAAAACCGAAAGCAAAAACCATGACGATGATAAGATGAGCCCTGCAAAGCCAGTTGAAGCTCCTAGCAGAAAGAGTCTACCGAAAGTAGAAGTATCGGGTGCTGTTCAAAGTGAGCCTGCAGTTTCTGTTTCTTGGAGGTTGCCTCACAAGAAACAGGGAGAGGAAGAACCAATCTATAACTTGGATTATTTACCACCCCAAACACACCCTTCGCATAACAATTGAGC
>CAIGRB010013319.1:46522-62610 GCA_903798255.1 Fraxinus quadrangulata
GTACTCGTGTCATATTGAGTTTTAGAATTTCATTTCAATAGGCTAACATTGATAAAAGAAGCAACTCAAATCTTCATGTGATGGTTATTATTTCGAATTTGAGCAAAGTCAAAGTATACTTCACGCCTTGCCATCGAGGCTCATAGTGGAAGCCACATCGCAGTCTACGTGGAGACATTGAGTCAGATTTGATAAAATCAACAAAGATCCAATTGATCAAAATGAATAAGTCAAAGAAGAAGCTGATCTCATTATTTTGAAACCCTATCTCTACCCGAAGTTTTCTTTGGTCAAAGTACCCTCTCCGTCCGAAACTCTCTTTTTGGGGTTGAAACACTTGCTATCTTTTAATGAATCCGCAGACAATCTCTAATAATGATTAATGTAACGTTTATATTAATGTATGTTAGGATGTCAGCCTAGGGTGTAGGGCGGCTGATCCATTGTCAATGAATTAAATGCATAACACATGAAGTGATGTGAGGTTTCGGCCTAGGAGATGATGCCACATAGTTCTAATCCAATGAATGCCACGTCGGTCAGAATTTTATAAATAAGCAACTCTTGTAACATTTGTTGTTAATGCAACTCTTTGTACTTGAAACCATACTCAATCTTCTCTTGGTCATTCTATATTTACTCGCTCAAATTTAAATTATTTCTACTTTGGTTGAGTTGTTTACGAGTTTATGAGGTGACGGTGTTTGAACATTTTTATCTCGCGTCGTAGAGTATCTCCCACACATGTACACCCCATCTTTTTCGCTTGAATATTCTATTAAAACGTGCTAAAATTTGTTTGCGTGGACGCGGATGAGCCCGACATTTGTGGTCCACGTAACCATTGCAAAAAAAGGGAGGTCAACAATACCCTTTAAGACTTTATTCAACAAGGAAAAAGTTTTACACCGAGGAAGAGTTCATTATTTCTAACATTTTTCATTATTAATTTCATTGTCCTCCAAAACGTGCTAGGGAATTTTCTTACGTAGACATTACGAATGTTATTGGCAATAATAAGTTCTCAAATAATGTACTTGTGTGTTTCAACTTGCAAAAGTCATGTTTAGATAACACTTCATCATGTTAAAAATTGCATTTCAATAACACGATTTTTGTTTTAATTTTTACGGATATTGGCAAGAGAAAGAGTCAAAATAGCTCAAGTTCACATTGTCTGACAATGTAGCAAATTAATACAGCATCTGTTTAACAACTATTAAAACAAAACACTATTTTTTTCAAACTTATTTTCAATTACATATTCTCACAGTAAAATATTTTACACGTAAACGAAAAAAATTCCTACTTTTAACCACACATTCTTCAAAAAATCGACATTTCAAAACTCATTTTAATGATTGCCAAACATGGAATGTATAAGAAGTTCACAATAAAATCTACTTATATGTAGGAAATATTGTGACGGAATTACTATCATTCATAAGCATCTATTTAGCAAATTTATACATGATTTATAAAAATAAAGTGTAAGATGAATAATAGTAAATTCCACAAAATGTGTGAAAAATAACGTGAAGACACACTATGATAAAGAGAGACTGCTTGAGCTTAGCGTGTCCCACAAGCGAGCCCGAATCGACTCACATTATGGATTCGGACGAACTCGATGGTGAGCGAGCTAAACAACTTGACTAAGCCATATAGCCCCTGTTTGATCATTTATTATTTGAAAACTTTTTTTTTTTTACGTACTAATTTTCACTCACACTCACACCCACACT
Organism: Fraxinus quadrangulata; assembly: GCA_903798255.1. Lineage (NCBI taxonomy): Eukaryota > Viridiplantae > Streptophyta > Magnoliopsida > Lamiales > Oleaceae > Fraxinus > Fraxinus quadrangulata. The sequence continues at coordinate 48,268 of CAIGRB010013319.1, forward strand.
CACACTCACACTCACACTCACACTCACATAATAAATATCTTATTTGATAGCCATTATTTGTTTAAAATAATGTTTTGAATAGTGAAATTTTGAAAAATGTATGGTTAAAAAGTTGAAAAAAATTTGGGTTTACCTATAAAATATTTTATTGTGTAAATGTGTGGTTGAAAATGAGTATATAGTGATGTGGTAAAAAAAGATGTACTTCAGAATTCTAGGTCTATAAGGAGTCTATCCTAGAAGGTACGGCACGTAATGTAGGACAAGACTTTTATTTTTATTCCAACACTTATCCCAACAATAATTCCTAAAATAAGGTGACGAGTCCTACTAGAAGTGCACCGCTACCTAGCTTTATAAATATGAGGCATTGGATCATTATTAAGGTACATTTTCACACACAATTTTACAACACATATCTTTTTCCAAATTCTCTCTCTGACTTAGGCATCAGAGAGGCGACGAGAACACACCTCGACTCCTTTGTTTTAGGTACCCGAAGACCTCGTTCGTGCTCGTTCTCGATCGTCAAGCTCGGGATCAAGAGGTACGATTTTTGATATCACCATTGGCTCCGTATGTGAGAACCAATACATTAAGCATGTTGTCACCACATTCAAAAAGCCACCAGAAGGACACTAATTCCAGGCAGTTCCGCAACCAAGAAATTCAAGGAGAAGATTTCTGCCTTCCGAATGATTCCAAAGTCCAACATAGACAAAAAGATGTACAGATCAAATTAAAATAAGGTCAAATTCGAAAACCCAATTCTGACATCCAATTTTCTTCTTGTTTCTATCTTCTCATTTTGACCAAAATCTAGAATCAAGAAAAATTACTCAACAAACATCAATATAATTCATAATTCATCAGGATATTACCAGCAACAATGGGACTGTTAACCGACACATTTGCCGGCGGTAGTTTTATTCTGATCAGCGCGTGGGAATCATTCATCTCTACCTCCGAAGTTCTTGTACAAACCCATCATCTTTGTTGCATAACAAAGGAACCACCAAAACGAGACCGTTTTCTTCATCTATAGCATTTGGTTCGATTATCGTTCTCTCTTTTCTCTTCGTTATCAACTCTTTTAATCTTTTTATCTGACACTCTTAACACAAAAGATGATATGGGTTTCGTTTTAAAACGGGAGATAATCACGATTTCTCTTCGTTTTCTTCTTTACTCTGTTTTGGGTTATTTAACCAACTCAAAAATTTTGTTGCAATTTCCTTTGAAAATTCTCAATTTGATCCATGTGTTCGCTTTTAAAAAAAGATTTTTTGTTGTTTTACATGCCAAAAAAAAAAAGACCCAGGTGGAATAGTACTTGGAGAATCGTGTATGGTCCTTTGCACCTCTAATTTGTCGGAGACAATGGCTATGGTCAGAAGTTCTGAAAATATCATTTTAGTCAAATGGGAATATGCCAAAGATTCAATCTATTTTGAATTGTGATGTGGATGGGGCCGAAATTTTATAGTTCGAGCCCAAGAATTTATTTACCTTGGGCCATTCCATTTTACTTTCTTTAATGGGCTTCAGCAAATTTGGGTATATTGTTTGCACATTGTTGGGCGCACTAGTTTTTCATCCTTGGGCCTCATAACTTTTCAACTTGTCTTAAGATTTTAGGCCTATTATTAGATGCTTCAATATTGATCTTGTTTCTTAACTTTTGGATCCTGGCAACTGTCTTATACTACAATGGTGAGCTAGACATATCAACACCATATGGTTATTTTATTTTCGGTCTTCATTATGGGCTTTGCATAATCACAGCATAATTAGGCCCAGATAAAGCATTCCAGCTTCTTGGATGCTTTCTTTTCTCCTTCATCCGTTTCTTCTGCATTGGCTGCTACAATTACTTAACTCAGGCAGATTCACGAGGGAAAGAAAAAGGTGGCTGAAATTGGGTTCCTTGCCACTCACAACAAACATGGCTGCAGCTTTTCTACAACTATATTTGAAATATTAATGGACAAAGCTTCTGTCGACAATCAAGCAAGAGAAGTGGAAATCAAAGTTATTATACGTGGCTATTCTTTGAAATGGCATCACAAGTTTGATTGCTCGAAGAAGGTAATTTCCTGAATACACTTAATAGCCTCAAATAGCTTGCACTGTGAATTTATTTGATGACCGTAAACAGTCGAGAAGTAATCAGAAGCCAGTGCCTTCTTTATCAATTATTATAAAAGCTAATTTGGCTTCAATCGAACTTTTGGTTACTACATCTTGCTGGGATTTCAATATTATGGAAGCTAATGTCAAGCAGAATTTTTGAGGCTTTCGAATTGTTTTATTCACATTCTAGTGGATTCATTCAGTTGTCTGCTATGACAAAAGGTGAAAGATGTGTGAAATGTGTTGTTATAATTCTTGATGGTGTCTTGATGGGCCACGAATCTCAGTCATTTCAAAGGAATTGTTTTTTGCAAGTGCACGCAAAGTGTTGATAAAATGCTTAATCTATATTTTATTGTTCAAATGATCCATTGATCATCCTAATTGCTCAAGGCGAGCTTTAGCTCATGATTTTCTTATTATCAAAGGCAAGTTTTAGCTCATGGTTTTTTTTTTATCGAAGGCGAGCCCTAGCTTGTCGTTTTCTCATTATTGAAGACGAGCCATAGTTCATTGTTTTCTCATTATTGAAGGTGAGCCCTAGCTCGTTGTTTTCTCATTATCGAAGGCGGGCCCAAACTCTTGGATTTCTTATTATCGGAAGCTAAAGCATTGCACATAAGCAAGCACTCAAAGTCTTGTCCCATGCAAATACCTTAAAGATCTATCGCGAACAAGCACCTTAAAGACCTATCACGAGCAGACAACAAAAAGACTTGTCACGAGCAGACACCTTAAAGACCTGTCACGAGCAGACACCTTAAAAACCTGTCACGAGTAGGCACCTTAAAGACCTGCCACGAGCAGGCAACAAAAAGACCTGTCACGAGCAGGCAACAAAAAGACCTGTCACGAGCAGGCACATCAAGACATGCTACGACATGCACTCTAAAGACCCGTCACTAGTAGGCACCTCAAGACATGCTACGGGCATGCACCTTTCTAAGACATGCTACGGGCATGCACCTCTTTAAGACATGCTATGGGCATGCACCCAAAAGACCCGTCACGAGTAGGCACGTCAAGACATGCTACGGGCATGCACTCTAAAGACCCATCACAAGCAGACACCTTCAATCGTGTTCGAGCACGACCATTCCAAGTTAACAAAACCAATGGGTTCGGAAGTCCTTAGGGTCGAGCTCAGCACTTTGTCAAAAAATAAATTGATTAAGTTGTCCTCGAGCTCAAGACTGTCAAAATATATTAATTGATTATGTAGTCCTCGAGCTCAAGACTTTGTCAAAAATTTAATTGATTATGTAGTCCTCGAGCTATATGAATCCACACCTAACTCTCGAGCTCTAAGAATGGATGCACGGGGGCAATGATGTGGTAAAAAAAGATGCACTTCAGAATTCTAGGTCTATAAGGAGTTTATCCTAGAAGGTACGGCACGAAATGTATGACAAAACTTTTATTTTTATTCCAACACTTATCCCAACAATAATTCCTAACGGGGGCCAATGATGTGGTAAAAAAAGATGTACTTCAGAATTCTAGGTCTATAATTAGTCTATCTTGAAAGGTACTGCACGTAATGTAAGACAAGACTTTTATTTTTACTCCAACACTTATCCCAACAATAATTCCTAAAATAAGGTGACGAATCCTACTAGAAGTGCACCACTACCTAGCTTTATAAATATGAGGCATTTGATCATTATTAAAGTACGTTTTTACACACAATTTTACAGCACATATTTTTTCCCAAATTCTCTCTCTGACTTAGGCATCAGAGGGGCGACGAGGACACACCTCGACGCCTTTGTTTCAGGTACTCGAAAACCTCGTTCGTGCTCGTTCTCGGTCGTCAAGCTCGGGATCAAGAGATACGATTTTTGGTATCATCATATAGAATAAAGAATTTTGAAATAATAATATTCTGCACGTAAATTCAAAATTTTTCTAATTTTTGACGGGATTGTTAAAAATATTGTTTTTGAGAGAAAATGGTTATCAACCAAGGCTTAATACTCTGACCTCTCCAAATACCCGAGCTCTCGACATGGTCCAAGGGCACGTAGCCCGGGCCAAACTTGGTTTGTACCCACATTTACGGCTCTCTAGAGGCCAACTCACCTTGACCTATCTAACTACTCTAGATTCAAATAGATTTTGTCCTCTTCCCCGCCAAAATGCCCTGATTTTCGATTTTCAATCGCATTCTCCGAGAAGAAATCGCGAGCGAAGCAGACTGTATTCTTTGAAGAGAGACAGAAATGGACGTGAAACAGGCAGGCTCGTCTCTGGACTCTCTGATTTCCACATTCAACACTCGAATAGCGGAGCTCCAGCAATTTGTAATTGCCCGCAACAGTAAGAAAATAATTGTTTTATTTCATTTTAAACGGTTTCTCAATTATTTAGATTATATGTCGAAGTTCATTTATCATTCTTAATTTAACAGTGTACCCAGCAAGCAGCATCAGTGATTTATCAGAAATCGACTCCGCCGTGAAGGGAATGGAGCTCCAGGTCCAAAAAATCAAAGATAGATTGCGAGAAGAAACACAAGCCATTCCCAAAGCTAAAGTATTTCAATTATGTTCTTTTATTAATTTTTGCGTCAATTTATTTATTGGACGTGGGTGGTATTTGATTTGAATTTTGTAGCAGTATTCGTTTTATTAGTGAAGGGCGATTCCTTTCGTTATTGAAATTGGAATGGGCGAAACGTTTGGAATGGCTCAATTTATGGTTTTGCTGAAGTAATCTCTCTCTTATAGTAGTTATTATGCTGTATTTAGTCTTGGAAAATTAGAATTTGTAGTAGGATAACTTTTAGGGGTGAAGGTAATTGGTCCATACTGAAATTGGAAGATTGGGCGGAATGTTTGAAATATCATGAATGGTTTATAGTTTTGCAGAAGTAATTTTTCTCTTTATAGTACCCATTATATTATGTCGAGTCTTGGAATTCTATTTTAAAATGTGTCCTTAAGAAAATTGAGATTTACGAACACAAGCGCCACAAAATGGTAGCTTTGAGAGTAGCAATCTTGTTCACTTCAGCTTTTCTGAATTTCGTATATAGTATATATTTGGTTTTGGGTTCCATCTTAAAAGGTCATTCTTGTTAAGAGAGGTAGACAAAATTGTGTGTGTTGTTTTCATATTCAAGCAATGCAGAACTTTACGCTCTATATGCTTAAGGTTACTATAAGAAAGTTGCAGTTAGGCAACATTTCTAATTGAATATGGGGAAAGGGATAGGATTATTCATACTTTATTGGTTAGAAATGGTTGCATTATGATTCTATATATTCTTTAAGTTGCTTAAGTATTGGATAATGGTCAGGACTGATTGAGATGTATTTGTTCGAACAACAGAAGTTAATAGAGGCCTCATTGAGGCAGCAAACGAAGTTGAAAAGTATGTCAGCCTCTGTCCCATCCTATTTGCCTGAAATAGCAACCAGCATTATTCACGATACAAGTACATGGTAATGTGCAGTTTTTCATTATTTGTAAGGTCATAAATTGGATTGTGGATTTTTAATATGTTGTTCATACTCATTTTGTTATGCTAGAATTTGTAAGGAACTTTTTCATTTTTTTCCTTTTTGTTGTACTTTCCTTCAGTGTACAACCAGAAATGCCTAAACGAGATCTTGGTACTGAGTCTCTGAACTTTGAGGAGCCTGCACCAAGGGTAAGCAACTCTCCCTACTTATCTGTCTTTCCCTTGAGCAGTTTTGAATGTGTGTGGTTTTTTCTTACTTCAAGATGCTCAGCTAGCTAGTTAGCATCCTATGGTCATATGGAGTGCCAATTACAATTGTAAGTTATGAAGTCACCGTCCAGAATGAGCAGATTAATGACTGGACTCCACCGTGTGAAACCTTCAAACTTTCTTCAAGTTGGGAAGAAGGAGAAGAAAAGGATGCATGTGAACTAAGTTAGTTAAAAACAGTTTTTTCTGTAAAAGAGTTTTCTTTTAGGATCTTTCACGACCTTTATCTTCTTCTTAAAACTTGAAGATGATAATAAATCAACGATAATGGGATTTCTGCTGTTTATCTATGCATATATATTCATACTAAATTCTTTGGATACGATTGCAATTTATTGATCAGTTCTGACAAAAGCATAACAGATTCACTTCTGCTGTGTTGCACCCCTTCTTAGTCAATGAAAGGCATCAGATAATTTCCTGTTGATGGCAATATTATAATAATATACATGTGGCCTTCCTAATAACTTAAGCTTTTAGTCAAGTGGTTTGATCAAAGGTCCTAGGTTCATGTCTCGTCGCTGCCACCTATTTAATGAAATTGCGCACATTTTAAGCTTTGATGAGAAAAAATGAATCTTGCTTATACATGAGTGGCGTGTTGAAGGCGAGATTTGAATGTTGTACACATGGCACTCTCTAATATCCTAAGCTTTTGGATCAAGTGGTTACACTTATCTAGAAGTAGCACATTTGACCTTGACCTCATGGATGATTGAAAATGAACTGAACTGACAAATGGGGATTGTAACATTAACATAGTACAGTGGTTCAGAATTCTCTTGTATTTTTTTTTCTTCAAACTGTAAGTAGTGTATTATTGATATTTGCAAGAATTTACTATTGCATAATCCCCTTATAAAGAACATAGAGAGGCATTTCCAAATTCAAAGTCAAACTCCAAATGCTTACACCAGAATGATGATCCAATTGTCTCAAACCAATCACCTGACCAAGTTACTGGCTAAGCTGTGATCCTTGTATCCCTTCAATACGAAGCTTTTTCCTGCTTCCATATAATCTCTTCTAAGATAGTTTGATCAGGCATGCATTTGCTTGAGAACCCTCTACTGCACCTTTCCAAAGACAATACACATCAGCGGAACTATATAATTCAAGCACCAAAATATCGAAGTCCTCATCGTGTTAATGAGCCAATTCAATTTTTCCCTCCATGCTCAGTTCCTCCAAGTTTCATGTTATTATATTAACAAATATTAGCAGAGTATGGACCTTTGGAGGAAAGATGGTCCATGGACTTTTCAGCAACAGAGTACAAAACAAAACCAGTTTCAGTTGCCAATTTCCACTTCTTCAAACTATCCTTTGTTGCCATTTGCTTATGACAAAGGATCCAAGTTTCAAAGAAAACCTAGGAATGCTATGTTTAAATCATGTAAGATTTTGGAAAGGACTAGTGCAACGGAAGATCTTATAAATTTCCAAGCACTTTTAGGGCTTTATTGATGTAGATTTTAGAAAATGTGGTTGATAAAAGTTGGTGGGGCCCATGAAATGTGTGGATGCATCATTCCCAAAAATCAGGCTCCATGCTGGATCCTTCATCGCTATAACAATTATCATCTTCCCTTAGAAAAGCATTTGTTCATTTATTCCAGAGTTTGTTTTTAATATGAAGTGGAGATCTGTATTGTGTTTTGTGACATAAGAGACTGCTCTACTATCATATTGAAAGTCCTCTTTGATTCCAGGAGAAGAAGGGTCGTGCTTCCCCTCCAATGTGGTACATTACTAGCGACGAACTGGATGCTTTGTCATCGTAAGTGGATTGCATTTCGTATGTGCAAAATTAATGTCGTTTTACAAACAAATCAACAAACTGTTTGTGGGTGATTTCCAACAGCCATAATGTATCTTGTAAGTAACTTTTAGCAAACTGTAGGTACATGAAACAAAGGCTCACTTTGGATAAGGTAAATGCAGCAATTAATGACATGGCAATGTATGCTGAAGCAAATGCCCATATTATCATGGCCTCAAGAAAGAAGGTTCCTCACTCCGACAATTTCTTTTCACCTGAAAACTGCTAGAATCCATTCATCCTGATTCCTTCTTCTCTGTCTTTCTTTTTTTCGTTTTTTGTGAAGCTGTCCGAGAATATGTTGGACAGAGCTCTGGTAAGTCAATCTAGCTTAGAGAAGTTGAGTTATATTTTTTTCTTCTCTTTTGAAGTGTTCAATGATTAAGAATTCATGATTGTCTGAGGTATCTGCACTGTTGTTTATCCCAACTCATTCACACACCATTGTTCAAGGATGCTCTGTTTAAAAATTTAAATGCATTATTGCAAATAGAGCTATGACTAGTTGTCCCATTTAAGGATCTCCCCCATAATTAGTTTGTTCCTTGTGTTGCTTCATTTTTCAGTACGCCAGAATTTGAATATGCCATAACACATGCAGGAATTACGGGAGATCTCGAGGAATGATGTAGTGAAAGGAAAATATTTCTTTCTGGAAACTGATATTAAAGGACCTGCATTGAAACTTGACAATACAGGGAAAGCAACACTGACAGTAAGTGGATTTTATTTGTTTGATCATAAAAATATTTTGTGGAATCGAGAAAGATATAGAAACATATATTTCTATTCGTAGTATTACTTCTAACTTGAATATATCTTCTAAAATCTGCTAATATTATCTTTCACTAAGCATCCGTTAAACACATGAGCTTTCAATAGTGGGGCTTGGGTTGGATGCCTTTCATGTGTTGTTTTCTAAACAAATTCAGAAAGTATTTGGACAAAGTACAAATCACAGCAAGTCAGAGCATATACTAGGTCCCACCTTGCTAGATGGCTAATAATTAAGGCAAATTGGAATGCATACAAGATACTTGTTATGTCACTATATGGTTCCAGGCTTAAGCTGTGATATTATTTGATTTGCAAGGTACTTCGGCACCTTGGTCGAATAAGTGAAACTCGGATTGGGCATCACCGTGTCATCATTCTTATGAAGCCTCATTAATTAATCATTACCTTTTCAGTCAACTGAAAGACATTGCAGTGTATGGTTTAGAGTTTTATACTTATCTTCAACAGTGTAAAAACGTTATTTGAAAGATTATTACTTTTGAACGTGTTGATTTGAGGGCAAATGGTGTCTTATATATGGCATCTGGTGAAGGAATAGAAATAGTTTGACATTCTTGACCCTGTTGAATTAACCGAACCAGTTGGAGAGGCTTGTAGTTAGTCTCCGGCCACTAAAATATTATAGCTTGAAAATACTCATTATGCAAATATTCGTGTTTTTACTATTTTGACAATTTGTGTGTTGAAAAGGATTTTGTTAATTGTACATAAAAAAATGTATATGTATTACATAATATGATGTGAAGGGAAAATATTTGATGAAAAAATTGATTGTGTTTTAAACTAACAAATGGTAAAGTGTTGTGACATCATGTAATCCATTATTTAAATCTAAATATACATGTAGTAAGATCCACGTTGAAAATTTGTTTGATGATCAACAATGCAGTTCTCCATATGGCCTTTTTTTTTTTCAAAAAAATAAAATATAATTTAAAAGGCTTTATTTGATGAGCTGATGTTTTTTCCTCAATATACAAGTTTCTTGTAGTTCGAGAGCAAAAATCCAAAATTTTTAGCTCCATGATCAATACCTTGGCTTCACAATTGGCATCGACTCATTTTCACTTGGCTTAAAGTTGTTTTTGTCTTTTGGTCGCCACAAAAAAGGAAAAAAGGAAAAAAAAAATTAAGCAAGGAAGACTTCTTAATGAGAGCAAACCTTCTATTTATGGTTGAATAATGTTATCTAACACTTGTGGTGCTAGAGCACCGATCTATTGCGACATTCTTGTTATTAAACCTTCTATTGCGACATTCTTGTTATTAAATCATCCATTGTGACATTCTTGTTTTTCTTATTTGATAAAGAAAATGTCACTTGTATATTTTTTAGTGATATTATGGCTGACATGACATGTTTTGACAAGTATTGATTGGACGAAAATATTGTCAAAAATTTAAATTATTCAACGATGTTGCTATGTGATAAAATGTTAAAAATAATGTAAATAATGATGTGCACGTAGTATAGTCAAATTTTCCTAATGTAACAAACTTGTATTAATTAATCATGAAATGCGATAATGCAAGTCCAAACAAATTCCAGATTATTTTAGGCTTAGCAGCGAAAGCGGCATCCGCATCTTCCTCTCATCCTCTGCTACCTAGCATCAACACATTTTAAATGTCGGAATCCCTTAAAGTGGCGGTGATCGGAGCCGGCGTCGCCGGACTTGCTTCCGCCCGCGAGCTTAAAAGAGAAGGCCACCGCGTTGTGGTCTATGAAAAATCAGACCAGCTTGGTGGAACATGGGTTTACGATCCCCGAGTCGAGTCTGATCCGCTCGGCCTTGATCCCAACAGAGAAATTGTACATGGAAGTCTTTATTCTTCTCTCTGCACTAATTTACCCAGACAACTTATGGGGTTTTCAGATTATCCGTTTGAGATTCAGAAAAATGGTGAAATAAGGACTTTTCCCAGGCATGAAGAGGTGCTCCAGTTTCTGAACGAGTTTGCTAGGGACTTTGGACTCGTTGAATTGATACGGGTTCAATACTGAAGTTGTCCGAGTTCAACGAGTCGATTCCAGAAATGATCTGTGGATGGTTAATTCAAGGATGAGTGGGCTGATTCAGGAGGAGACGTTTGATGCTGTTATCGTGTGTAATGGCCACCACACTCAGCCAAGAATCGCCAATATACCAGGTACACACACTGATATGTACCATTTTCATCGTATCCTCGTCCTTCTTGGATCGACTATAATAGAAATGTCCTCTCCGACCCGACTGGTGTGGGCATGTCTCATGATTTTGCATATATTGATTTTTTATTTTTTAAAAAATTAAAATGTTAAGAGGCTGTCATCCAATCCCGGCGGCTCCATAGTCAATAGAACCATTGCACTCAAATAATTCTCTGGTGGGGAGGCGCCTGAGAAAGAAGATGGTGGGAGCTCATTTTTTTGATATTCTATAAAATTGGTAACTTGACAATAAAGGCTTGTTTTCCGGGTCAAAGTCTTCTTTTCATTGCTCCCTCCAACTTGGACTTGCTTTTTGACTTGCTTAAAAAGAATTAATTTTCTAGTAGAAATAAGCAATTATAAACCGGGGGCAGTCACGGATTCATTTTTTGGGCTGAACTTTTAAATAGTGTATAAATAAAATTTATATATTACTCATAAAAATTATTATATGAGATGTGTCTTACTCAGTCCTGCTTGATGAAAATTCAAATTCAAATTTTCATCTAAATCAAAATTTATAATTAATTTTAATCATACATTTTACGTGGTTATCACTTTTCAAACACATATTTCATCAATTTTTATCAAAATTTACTAAAAATTTGATTTTAATTCTCACCAAACAGAGACTAAAAGCGTAAAGTCTTGAGCAAATACTTGTGTGATAATTGAAAAGGTCAAAATCGACAACTTTTTTTTTTGCCCAAATCACAATAATCATTATCAGTCATGCCTTTAAGGCCCTTAACATAAAAAACAAGGGCTGAGAATTTGGCCGGAAGAAATTAGAAATTGACAGGGTATGTGCTCAATGTGCAAATGGCATACATATATTCATAAATTTTGGTCAATCAAATACCTTAATAAAATTATGCTTTTATAATTTTATTTGATTTGTTTTGAACATTTTAGTTGATTTTAAACCATCTTGAAGATAATCAAATTCAAGTTAATCCCAAATAAATTCGAGTGTTCACATATATTATCTGTTTAAAGAGAACGAAAAGACAAAGAAGCACGCATATAAAAATGCTTCTAAGAATTCGTTTGGCAAAAGTTGACTACTTCCCTTGAAATGGCTTGATACCATGTGCCTTTTTTAATCACTAATTACTTCTTTTTTGAAAGGCATCGAAAAATGGCCGGGGAAACAAATTCATAGCCACAACTATCGAGTTCCTAAACCATTTCAAGACCAAGTAAGCTCCTTTTTGTGTAATTTTCTTGATTAGTTAAATTCAGTTGCGGTACTTTTAGGAAAATTTCGTGTTGGTCAATGCAATGAACATCGAATTGGTGATGTTCCAGTTTTTTACCATCAGCGAACATTCTGAAAGAAATGTTTTTAGGAATCAATTTGGAGTAAAGTTTCAAGTCTAGTGACATATTTGGAACAAAATGAAGTTCATTGTGACCACTTGTTCATGTTCGTAGATGCTAAAGTCATCGAATGAGTGAATATTGGTTCATACTATATGCGCGTTTGTGTGGACGTACGCCTGTATTTGCACAAGTATAAGTATGCATGTTTGTATGTACGTATACAGGTTGTGGTCGTGATTGGAGACAGCGCTAGTGCACATGATATCTCTGGAGAAATTGCAAAGGTAGCTAAAGAGGTTCACCTTTCATCAAGATCCCCGGAAGTTAAAGTTTCAAATTATGACAATGTTGGGCAGCATTCAAAGGTAAATTTCTTCTCACGACCAATGATATCCATGCTCATTTTGATTATGCGTACAATACCTTTTATTCTGCAGATTGAATGTGTTTATGACAATGGAGAGGTTGCTTTCGAGGATGGTTCGTCCGTTCATGCTGATATTATTTTTCACTGTACAGGGTATTTATCCTTTCTTTTTCCCATTTTCTTTTTCATTTTTCCCAAAGAAGACAAAGTATTATTTGAGTTGCTTTAAACATTTTTACAGGTACAAGTTTAATTTTCCATTCCTAGAAACAAATGGAATTGTAAGTGTGGATGATAACAGGGTTGGACCCCTTTACAAGCATGTTTTTCCTCCAAAGCTAGCTCCCACCCTCTCTTTCGTTGGAATACCTTATTGGGTGAGTTCAATCCATAACCAAGTTTGAATTACTGAGAAAATTAAGGAATTAAGCATGAAATTAGGGACTGGATCAAAGTGCTAGTAAATGGATATAATTGGGACTCAAATGACCCAAACTACAACCCAGTCACTAATCATGGTAGAAAATTTCTTGGAAAAAACAGGTGCTTGTATTTCATATGATGGAATTCCAAGCCAGGTGGGTGGCACGCGTTTTATCCGGTAAGGTGCTTCTACCATCGGAAAAGGAGATGCTCACTGATGTCGAAAAGCATTACCAACGTATGGAGGAAGTCGGCAAACCCAAACACCACACTCATAGCCTACATTCTGATGAGGTATTCCTATGATTACTCCATTTCCCTTATATGTTCTTTTCCGCAAAAGCCAATCAGCCTATTCGCCTTAACCTGAATAGAGGATTTGGCATTATCCCCTACCTAAGTTTTTTAATTTCAAAAGTTTGTTCAAAGAGGGAAACATGCATCAAAGAATACAAATCAATATAAGAGGTTCTAAACTGTTAAAGTTACACTTCACGCTCGAGTCATAGAAGTCCTATGATTTCTCCAGCCAAATCTTGAAGACGTAATGTCTTATATTCCGTATTAGTTAACCAATTTGCATTTTTTGGGGGTAAAAATTTGTGTTTGTTGGCAGTTTGAGTACCTAGACTGGCTAGCTGCAGAAACGGGAGAAGCAAAAGTGGATGAGGGGCTCAAAGAGAAATACAGGACAGTTTACAAACTAATTGCCAAATTTCTTGCTGATAGAGGGCGGATTAATTTTAAAGAATTGGTGGTGGAAACTGGTGTCTTTGAAAAGTAGACGAGGGGAGCATCCCTTTCATTTTAAGTATTTCTATTATTTCTCGTAATTTATATGGTTTATGTAACCAATAAAGTCTTCCCCATTGGGGACATGAGCAATTTATTTAGTTTTATCAATAGTAAAAATAAATGTAATACGATCTTTGAATAGTGCTAAGTTCGACCTCCAACTAAATGTGCAAAAGAAAAATCTTGCCACATTTGAATATGGAAGGAAGATGTCAAAGCTAAAGAATTACACCTCACTCAATTTAACCTTAATCCTCGTGATCATATTCAAAAGTATAGTATTTTTTTGGACCGCGATCACTCTGAGACTCGATTTTTTCAAGGCTTTGAGTAAATTAATTTTGGTACTTTAAAGTTCATCAAGTTTACCATCAGAAGAGTCTTAGGATACACTTGCCCTCGAGAAAGATGATGTTTGTGCTATGATATTCAATCTCGTAATGCTTAAATTATTATCAGCTAATTGTTAAATCGGATCTTTGTGCACTTATTCCATGATGCCACAGAATCATCCTTCAGAAAATATGTATTACTTTTTGTATAAATTTGGATAATTTACTTTTTAAAAAATATATTTTAAAAACAATTACATTAAGAAAAATAATTCTTTATTTGAAATATCAAAATAAAAACTTATTTGTTAATCGTCACCTATTATTTTAAATTACTTTTTAACTTATAAGTAAATTTACACTTAAAAATAATAGACGGTGTCGTTCCATGAAAAACAACTATATATATATATATATATA